>OY757906.1:3522031-3807031 GCA_963585895.1 Sepioteuthis lessoniana | reverse complement strand
TTTTATAGTTAGTATTAAATTACAAAACAATAATTTCTGAAAAAGTACTAAATTCAAATTTCACCTGTAGAATCCATGTGTTATTTAAACATTGCAAGTCTTAGGAAAAACTGAAAACTTCCCCTTTTTTTGTACCTATGAAGAACTAAGAAGAGTTCCACAAATCGATTGATTTTTAACTATTGAATTATTTCATTTAATATGTAAAAATCAAAAACTAAATTTTGTACTTTTCCTTTTTATAAACATATCAAAGTGTATGCATGATTTTAATGCCCAATGACATCTCTCTTCTGAGTTAAAAATTATAGGGCCAAATACAAGAAGGAAAATAGGACTTCAAAGATTGTGTTATACCATTCTTCCGTGTGAGGTTTCAACACTGAACACTGACACCAATGTGGAACTATGTAACTGCCTCAGTCAGGCAAGCCCATGTTGTGATATATGTCACTGTGACTATGCATTAGCATCGGGGTGACACTAGTATTCCCTGGCTACATTTGTGTTTTTCATCATGGATAAGAAATGTTCTTGTCCTATTGTTGTAGTAATCTTTCCAAGGAAAATGAATGAAATTTTAAATCTCAATTAGAGTTTATTCTTTATTTTGGATTCTTGCTGCTTACTAACAATGAGTTACAATAAAAAAAATATTTAAAAAAAACAGAAATAAGATGAAATACTAGACAATAATTAATTGATAATACTTAATTTAATAAATTCAAAATAATATTACCTGTAATACTACTGGTAGATGGTCTAAATTGTTTTCCAGTCAACTTCATGTATTGAAGATAGATTGACTGTTGGCAAAAAATTCCTTTATAGTTTTAATTAAATGGTGAGTTTTCTCTCATCAATCACCATTGATTATGGTATTTTGTCAGATTATGTAAATTCTTTATCCATCTGCTTCACATTAGTTGAGATATTTGTTGTTGACTCAATTATTTTTTTCTTTTCCTTTCAGATCCAACCAAGCATGATCCATCTTGATAGTCAGAAGATCCTAGAACCTGACATGAAATCAGCTGAGGAAATTATGGAAGCGAAGAAGGAGCAGATGATCGGCGTAAGTTTAAGAAGAAAAATCTTAATTTCTTTCTTATATTTTAGAAATGAGTGAATGTTTCTAAGTGTTATGAGTAGATAAGTTATTAGGATTAAAAAATTTTTTTTACATTTGTTTTTCTCAAGGTGTTAAGAATAGAGTCCACTGGTTATTGCTCATAGGAAAGAATTGCTTGATGACCATTGATCTATTGGGGTTCATTAACTCTTTAAAAAAACTTGTTTTTAATCCTGCTAGTTGTCTAGCAATGATCCCCATCCTACTAAAGCTTGGTAGTGGTGAGAGTTTGAATTCTAAACTGGTTGTACTACCAAGGCTAGAGAGCTCAGTCTGCTCTACTATTTTACCAATAGCTGGGAGAGAGAGAAGAGAAGGATACATACTTTTCCCAAGTGGCATTAGCGCAAAGTGAAACACAGCCTCATCCAGAATTTGAACCTGGCTTATTGAGTCCATTTTCTACAGCAATAACCATTATGACTCTAGCAACTCCATATCTTTGCAGAAGAAGCAAAACATTTCCAAGAATTTGGTTTTGTATTTAAACAAATTGAGTTTACAAAAATTTTTAATAATAGTTTTGGACGACCTTGCATCCCACTGACACAACTCCCATTACTATTTTATGTAACAACTTCCTTTTTATTATTTTGGTCAAAAAACATTGAAGCATAAATTGACTGATTTTATCTCTTTCTTCTATCACTATATTGTTTTTTGTTTTTTTTTAAACCTTAAAATGCTGATATATTTTCTCTTCTGTGTGCAAGTGAAATAATTATAGATAAATGATTTTCTTCAATGGTCAGTTCAAAATAGGATGTATATGAAAATATTTTAGCTACAGATTAAAACTTACAGGAGCAGCAGTGTTTTCAAGTTGTTAAAAGTTCCAGATCCTGATTCTGTGTTCTCCTTTTCAATAGTCTAATTTTTTTTAATGTGACCAAAATTTAATTGAAAAAATGTTTATTCATATCTATTTGTTTAATCTATTATACAGATAAAGTGCAATTTTCTTGGTCATTAATTTACATAATAAGTATTCAGGAATGTTATTTTGAAGTGTGGTATAATTGCTGATAAAAGTTTCAACTTTACTGATTTTTTCCCTTAAAGAAAATGGTGATCTCTTTCAACTCAAATCAATAGATTTTTCTTCTGTCAATGAAAGAGTCAATACTGAAATTAGAATCTGTAACATTGATTAAATATTGCATACAAATATATTTTGAATTGTTGAGCTTTCCATTTATATTTTTTCATTATTTTTTTATAAAATTAGGTTACTTCAAAGACTGCTTTCAAGCTGAAGAAGAAAATGAAGGGAGGTAACAGTGCAGGAAATGTGATGAAGCGTAAGAGAGCTGTAAAAGATGAACAGAAGAGAAGTATTCGCAAATCAAATCTGTTAAAACAGAAAGAGAAAGAATGGAAAGCCAAATACAACATTCAAGCTGATAATGCGTGATTACATTCTCATTTTCAAAATATTGTTTTAATTAAATTCACCTTGGATTTGAATACACAACTATCAATATAGAAGCTAGGTCTTCTGGAGTGTCAGAGATTTTGAATATATTTGTATAAACCATGTAATTGTGAGCATTATGTATGTGCACATATGCTTGAACATTATTTTGATATATTCAAATATAATTTAAATTTGTTTTCTTATTGTTCATTAAAAAAATCGATCAAATATCAACTTGTATTTAATGTAGTTTTTCTTATTATTTCTCTTAGAATTCTATCAATTTTTAAATTTCATTTTTATAAAAGAAATATATTTGATTATCTTATCGTTCAAAAATGATATTTTCAAAAGAGCTTTTTGGAAGGGATATTTACTAACTTTAAATTGGGTTGTGCTAATCTCCTAAGTAGAGGTGCTTAAAAAAATTAATGCATTCTAAATTCAGACTATTGCTTGGATTCAATCACCACCCAAATGGGAAATCTTTAACTGATCTATCCCTCTAAATTCAAATGTTTTCATATGATTGAATTTTGGAATCTTCTAACAAGAGAATACTAAAACTGTTTGGATTAAAAACAAATAATAAAATAAGACATTATCTATAACTTGCAGAAGAGTCATTATCATTCTAAAATTTATTTAGACTACTGACATCCTACCACATTTTAGCAGATCCACTCTACGGCCCTCTTCAAATCCATATGATAAGAGTGGCATCTCTGGTTTTACAAAACAAAAATAAAAATGGTAGTTAATTTATCAACTGTTGCAGCTCATTTTCAGTAATCACACAGACAACACAATTCATTTCTACTAATGTAATTATGGATTATAGATCAAAAGAAGGCTGTAGAATGGATTGGCTGAAACATTGTGGTAACAACATAAAAAATGAATTCAGTTGTCTAAACAAATTTTGAAATAAAGAAAATGTTACTTAATTTTTTTTCTTTAAATCTGGCACAGATGTAGATTATTAATAGAAAAATAGTAGAATAACAGGAAATTTGAATTGTTAAGAGTAAAATATTTTTTCTTAGAGGTAAGTAGGTATAATTGGATTAAAACTGGAAAAAGCTATTTGCAATCCATTCAGTTACAAACCCCAAAGAAATTGGATGGATTTTGATATTCAATGCTAATGATTCAAGTTTGGAAATATCTTTATAAAAAATAAATTTGGTTGACCTAGCTGCAGTTTGAGCCATTTTTATTGGTTGTTTTAGTTTTATGGTGTATTAACCCTTTGCAGGTCATTTAACGCCAAATTAAGTCATTTAGATAAAAGTTTCAAACAGTTCAGTTTTAGTATAAGTATAGTTTTTTTGTTTACACAGTTAAACATCAAAACAGCTCCACCTCAAACAATTCAGTTTAGCATAAGTACACAGTTAATTTCAAACAATTCAGCTTAGCATGATAATACAGTTTAGATTTATTGGTTGTTTTATGGCATATCAAACCTTTTTCAGGTTATTCAATTTCTGTTGATTTGGTTGTCTAGTGTTTGCATCATATGCATAAATGAAATGTTGAAGGGTTAAATACTTTTATATAAACCTACTGCTTTTACAAATGCTTGTATTTTGTCTACTTCAACATGTTTGAATAGTTCTTTCATATTATTTACAGTGTAGAAATATTGTCTTTTTGGTGTCAGGTCAATGCAATCTTATCAATAGGTGTTTTTACTGAATATGAAGTGTGACATCCCACACACTATGGTGGTTAAGTACATAGTTTAGTTCTATTTAACTCATAAATAGGACCCTATCAAGTGCTACCACTTTGGGCCAGAGTGGATCAAGGAGTGATGGCAATGAAGAGGTACTCGGCATTCCCCAAAGCTCCTGCATTACTGGAACCTCACCATCAGATTGTTTAGTGTCATATCTACGACGCTCATTAGTGGGGTCTTGCCCCTCTGCAGGGAAGCAGTCAGTGTATTCTACAGCCCCAGCTGACTGAGCAAGAGACATTTTTGTTGGTGTTTTTAATATCCTATAGATGTATGTCATCAAAAATATTTTCACTTAAAAGATCTGAATTAAAAAATCATTTTGCTTTGAAAGGGAGATTAGTTAAATGCTTACTATATAAAACAGTTTCAAAAGTTTCCAAAATAAATCACTTGTTTGAGCAAAACTGGTGATTAGTTTATTTGATTATTGTAAAATATAAGAACTAAACATTAAATTTCAAAAGTTAAGATTCATGTAAACATTTTGTTGTTTCCCAAGGGAAGCAATTTTTAGTAAATTTTTCTTGCTGCTTACCTCAGAATGAAAATTCCTGGCAGGTTTGTTCAGTTCTAAGAAAGTTATTTTCTCACTGGACAAAACAAATCAGTACGTTATAAGATTAACAACCCTATGAATAGGATGTTAAAAATTTCAAGTTTTTTTAAAATCAAAATGAACAAAAAGTAGTTGTGAGTTAGGTTGGGGAATTCATTTTGTACAATAAAATACCTTTTCCACAATGTTTTGTTATTACTTTGCTGTTGTTTAATACATTGTGAATAAAAGAAGACAACATGCTTCTCGGTCTTCTTTTCCAGTACTTCAAATTTTTATATTTCAATTGATCTTGTCTTTTTTTTTTTTTTTTTGCTAAATCCTTCTTTGCAGTTCCTGATGATCTTGTGCCCAACAACAAACTTTGTGTCATTTTAGACTCTCAGTACATTTTGCCAATTCTTACCTTTTATGTGCAAGTGATAAATTTTCCTAGAATTCAAAATTCTCATAGTCATTTGTAAATTCCCAAGACTATCACTTTTAACCCCAAATCAAAATTAAATTAAATAAAACTCATGAGAAAAGCTTTAATTTGATTTTAAAATAATTTCATATTAGGTTCATACAAAAGTTCCCAGCTCATCTGTTGGCATAATGTTAGGGATATCTTAAAAGTGTCTTTGAAGTTTACTAAGTTATATTCATTGCTTGTGTGTGCATATTCTAAACCATTTCTTAAAGAGTATGTTGGTGAATATAAAATGTACTTTAATGTGGTTTTCTTGTGTCTAACCATGAGAAATTGCAGCCAAACTGAGAGTTGATGGGTCTCTTAAAATTCTGACAGTGATGTTGGATGGTGGACAGAGACATCAGAAATGTTTGGTAAAATGTTTCAAAAAATATTTTGTGACAAAGAATAATTAAAAAGACCCTTAAAACTTGAAAATTGATGAATTGGAGGAATTTTTAAAGAAGGATGTGCTCCAGAAACAATATGTGAACTTGAAAAAACAAAAAAAAGAAACAAGTGAATCAATCAACAGCAATACATTGTTTTACAAGTCTTTACAAAATTTTTGGCATTTTAGATAGTCAACTGTTTATTATGAGCATTCAAAACTAAGAAAATTATGACTAGATCCCTAACAACCTTTAACCTTTCAATCCAAACTGACTTGAATCAGGAACTGGAAGAGAGGTTCTATATATTTGTGAGAATTCTTAGAATTTATACAAACTGTTATTGTGCAATGCTACAGTGAGTAATTGGTTCATTTGAATGATACATTGGTAAATAAGACTTTTTTTTCTAGGCAAGAAGTGGATTAATGATTTTTGTGTCATGACAATGCCTGGAGGTTCTTGTGATGTAATGGATATTGTTGTAGGAAATGGACATGGAGAACGGAGTTCAAATCCTGGATGAAGCTCTTTGCATTTCGCATAGTGCTAATGCCCTTGAGAAAGATATGAGTTCAATTATTTTCCCTCCAGCCACAGATAAATAGTAAGAGCAGACAGGGCTTTTTAACCTTGATATAGGATGTTATCTAGGAGAAGGAAAACTCTGAATTCAAATCTGTTGAACTTCACTTAAAATCTGACCTTGTGTCACCTCCTGCTCATGTAGAGGAGTTGGTAAATACATACGTAACAATGCCCATCATTAGGTTGCAAATGTAACACAGAAAATGATCACAGAACTTGGATAGGAAGTTTTTTCATGTAAGGCATATTCTCCGGATTGGTCATCTAAAGACAATTCTACAAAAATTTATCAAAACAACAGTTTCAACAAGAATCCAAAAATTTATTAAAAAAATTATGAGGGAAAATAAAATTGCAACATCCTGAATATGTTTCAGTTTACTCAAAACTTACAAGTAAGAATAGCTGAATTACAGTAAATGATCACATATTCAGATCAATGCATGTACAGATTAAAAAATAAGAGGTATGTCAACAGTACTTAGACTTCATATTAATATGTATATTTTCTTTGGGGGTTAACGCAGGACTTTACTCTCATTTGGATACACAGTACAGTACTATAAGTTACATTACAAGATGGCCGGGGAGGGTGTCCTCATGGTGTAATAGTTAAAGCGATGGATTGTGGAATCGTAGTTAGCAAGTTTGAACTCCAGTCACGCTATTACATTCACTTTCGGACAAATACCTTTGGGAAAGGTATGAACCCTCTTATCCTCCCAGCTATGGGTTAAATAGTACCTCTACTGTTCTTCTAGAAGGATGGATTTGACATTAAATAACGTACATCAATTATTCCTTTTTTACTTGTATTTTTTTCATCTTATTTTTGAAAAAAACAACTAAAGAATAACAGTTGACAATTCTTTATCTAATAAAAAATGAAAATCATAATATTACTAGTTGTAGTGTATGTAATAAATATGAAATCCAATAATCAAAGAAAGACTAAAATAGAAGTTTAAATGATTAGATTTGATTTTCTGAGATTTTCTCAATAGGAAAAATGTTGCCAAAAACAGAGTAGACAGGAATCTCAGCTTAAATGATAAAAGATCTTTTTTTACAATCAAAAATAGTCTCAGTGAATTTACAACTTAGAAATATTAAGACAGTATATAAAATATTATTTTGTGCACCTAAAAAAGATTTTAAAAAAGGTAAGGTATGTAAGGTAAAATATTTTCAGGACAGGTGACAACAAGACATTCAAAGCATAAAGATTTATAAGTCAATGTTCAACTTTGGAGTGTGTTTGTGGTGTTTTAAAAAGTTCAAATAATTGATGAAGATTCTTGGAATGGTTGAAAAGTTCAATTAGATATTCTGTTGGAAGTCCTACAGAAGCAATCAAAAGGTATGTAGAAATAGTGAGATTAAGCAAAGTGTGTAGAAAGGTTGAGTCAAAACTTGAGCAGTAGACAAATTAAATTGTAGTAAACTGTTGAGAGATAAAATTATATATCTTCTTTATTCAAAAGGTTTTTTGAGAATTAAATTTCTCCTTTTTTTAAAAATCATATGTAAGTTGGATTTTGGAGAACATCTGATTTCTTTTTTAAATGTAATTGTTTTTTAGGAATTAAATTTCACCCTTTTTTAAAAATTGCATATATGAAAGTTGGATTTTAGAGAATATCCTAAATTCTCTTTTAAATTACATCAAATGTAACTGTTCTTAAGAGAAATTTTAATTTTTTATAGTAACATTTCATATGAAAAGTTATATATCATATGTAAAAAAAGTTGTTTCATATGTAAAGTTGGTAATTAGAGAAAGACTGGCTACAGAATTCTCTTCTTCATTGAATTGGATTTGATGTTTAGTCATCTACTTATATGTTTGGTTTATGACTATCCACTTCTGCCTGGCTAGCTTTTGATTTTTTCTGCCTTTTTATCTCTCACCAATAGGATCTAAAGGATTTCCACATTTTCCTTTCAAGAATTAAAGTGAAGGGTTTTGTTCTTACCACATTCTCCTCCACCATGACTATGGGAGATGTATACAAGAGGTGAATTCAGCAGCAAAAATTCAGTTTGGATCCAGCTGCAGAAAAAACAGCCTCCAACAAATGATGGTAAACTTTATTGAAAGTCTTAAACTAATCTAAACTGATCAACATGGCTTTACTGCTGTCTTCTTTTTATGATTGTGCATACCAAAAGAAGATTGTCTTGGATAATTTTGTCCTTTACAGAACAAATCTGCTCAGGAGCAATCAGACTAGGCAAGACAGTCAGCAAATGGTTTGCCAAGATCTTTATCAAAATCTTCAAGTGATTATTTTAAATCAGTAAAGGGTGAAAATTATAAATCCCACTCCCATCATATTTGTTCTTATGAAGCAACTTCACTACACCCACCTGGTAAAACATAGGGGAATAAGACCCTGCCTTATGTAGTTGTTATAAATCATTACTAGCAAGGGTACAAACATGTGCAACAGCCTCAGTACACTTCATAGGGAAGGCTATTGATTCTGGGAGTCTTGTCAGTTCAAACCTTCTACAGTGTTTGGTGGATTTCATCCTAAGAAGCTCCTTACACTCAGCTGCTTCTATTGCCTCAAGGCAAAGGAAGCCAGTCAAATGGGCATCAAATCGAGCAGAACTCAGTCTAGGCTCCCTGATGAAAAGCTTTTGGAAGTAATCACAAAATTCTTTGAAAATGCTTTCATTTATGGTCAGTTGTCACCCATCCAGTGATGAGACACTCACAATATGTCACTGTAAAAGCATCTCAGAGCTCCTTTGCAATTAGTTCAATGGCCATTTTTGTTACCTTACACAACGTTCTTTTTAACCTAGCCATAACTATTAAATGGTTGGTTAGTTGTTTGGGTTATGGTATATTAACCTTTGTAGTTTATTTAATGCCAAATCCATTTTTAAACAAATAATCAGTTCTATTTCAAACAATTCAGTTTAGCATGAGTACACAGTTTAATTGTTTAAATATTAGAGCTTCATCCTTCTTATTAAATAAGGAGGCCAGCTCTGGCTGAGGTAATTTAGTCTCTTATTTCCTGATTGGTCAGCTCTTTCTACTCTAAACTCTAAGAACCTAATTTGACTTTTCAGTTTGTCCCACCATCTATTCTCAACCACAGCTCCTGTCAGTTTGAGAAGAGTCCTCTTAACATAGTGGTTAACATGTTGAACTGCAACACCATAGTTCAAATACCAGTCATGCAATTATATTTACTTTTGAACTAATATCCTTGAGAAGTATAAACCCTCTTATCACTTCAGCTATGGGTTAAATAGTACTACTATTCTACAAGGATGGCAAGGCATTAAATACTCTATGAAGATTGATATACTATTAAACAAAGAAACCAAACCAAACCAAACCTATTAGTTTCCATTTTAACATTAGTAGTAGCTGGTCCAGGAATTACTCATCTCACAAAGATATGTTCAATTTCCAGTAGCCAACCATCCTAACCTTAGGCTTATCCATATTTACCAACCCCTCCGCTTGGGCAGGATATGACACAAGGTCAGTTTTTTTAAAGCGAAGTTCAACAGGTTTGAATTCAGAGTTTTCCTTCTCCTAGACGAGTTGCCTCACTGAGGTTGAAGAACCTAGTCTGCCCGGCTATTTACCCATAGCTGGAGGGAGAATAATTGGATTCATACCTTTCCCAAGGGTATTAGTGTTATGTGAAATGCAATCAGTTTCGTCCAGGATTTGAACTCGTGTCGCCGTGTCCATTTCCTACGACAATAACCATTACACCACAGGCACCGCCACAAAGGCTTATCTAAACTTATTTTAACCCAGATGAGTCTATGATTAAAATAAGTAAAACTTGGACCACCTAGAATAGGTTGACTCTCCAAATTAAAACTTTAATGAGATAGCTAAAATGCTGTCCCAATTTTAAGCTGCTCTTAATGGCCCTACTTGACACTACTTACCTACCTACCTAGGATATTCATTTTGAAATTTGTCTACAAAATCAAATCTTTCAACAAATTCAGGAATTTTTTTTGCAACCAGACTAGTATTAGTATCCTTTCTAGCTCCCCTGGTCTATACTGAAATGAAGGATGGTGTTCGAATCACCCTAACCCTAACCCATCTTGATGATTTCACGAAGAGGTTGATACACACGCAAAAAAAAGAGGCAGGAAACACACTCTTGACATTGGGCACCCCAATAAAGTAAAATGCCTTGTCTTTTATGGTAACACCTAAAACAAAGAGAACACGTCACATTCAAGGATGTGTGTACTAATCAGAAGACACTTCTTGACCATTCATGAAAATATGTTGAAAAGAGCTTAAAATTCACAGATGGTATCTTTGCACAGTTGTTGGAATAAAAGTGGGTCTCATGAAAACCACATATATCCGCACAGTCTCTGAAGGCTTTGAATGAGTCAACCTTTTACATACACTCAGACTTCTTGTGCTCCAGGCATTCAAAACCATCATTGACCTTATAGGTATTGCATTTCTAAATTGAACATTTCCCAGTCTAAATACTGATGATCTGGATCATAGATCAACGTCCTATCTCTTTAATGATGTCCTGATCAAGACCCCTGATATCTAATGGAAGGGTTGGTTTAATAGCCTTATAGGGAGGAGTGTATGTATAGTAGGTTACTCGCTGGGACTGTCTATTTTTTGTGATGAGGGGAGAGAGTGGGTTAAAGGTCTGTTTTGGCTTCCTAGTTCGATCTTACAACAGTCAGGATTTTAGAGAAAGTTCTTAGGGTCCTCCAAGTCTTTACCATCAGCTTCTTGTGGTCGTCCCTGATTTTTTTCAATTGTTGTAGTTAGATGTTTTTCTTCCTCTCAATAATGTCGGCGTCCTCTCTGCCTTGTTTATATTTCAGTTTAGATTTTTCTTTTTCTTTTTTCTGATTTAGCAGTTCATCATCTTTACTAATAATCGACCTGGAAAAAGTTTATGACTTAAATCATATAAAGGCGACCAACTCGAATAGACAAGAACCAGGGGACGTAACTTTTGCTCAACAGCTGATGATAAACAAAAAATTTGGCGGGATCTACGAAGTAACATTATTACTTGGGGAAAATTATCATAAAAGGATTATTTCTATTTATTAATTCCAGGTAAGATTATAAACTTTTCTTATATGCAATTTATGCTAGTTTTGTGTAGTTCTAATGTTTTTTTTTATTGACTTATTTATCGCCGAATATTGAGACGGGATATTTTTTCTCCGCCTTCTTTCGTCAGGATTCATTCAAGAATTTTTTTTCTAAGTCAAATAGAAGTTTATTTTGAAAATAATTTGGCACAAATTTATATTTTATCCATCCCAGTGTAGAATATTTTAGATGACCTTTATTTATTGAAATTAAAAGGATTATTACAGTATATTCTACAATTCGCTTTAAATTGTTTATGCTTTAGACTTACCAAGTTTTAAAAAAATGAGGAAATATTGGTTAGAGTTAAGAAAAAGATAATTTATTTAGCCTTGAGCCTGTCTCAAATATTTAGATAAAATTTGTCTTTCAGACTAAGACTGATAATACATCTTCAAATTAGGACGAAGAATGAATTACATTTTTAGTTCTATTTTGTTATAACTGAAATTAATACAAAATCATTCGAAAAAGTTGAAAAGCAATTTTCTTTACTTCCAAAAAGAAATAAATGGAAAAATTTTCCCAACTGACTTAATTTCTCATTAATATTTGTTTGGTTTTATTTATTCGTTTTATTGCTGAAAAGTAGATAATTAAAACAATACTATCAAAATAAAATTAGGAAAAAATCTGCTATTTTATCCGTTTATTACGTTTTTTTTTTTTTTTGTTTTTGTTTTTTCTGACATTTGAATTTGAAAACGTGTCATCATCAAAAAAATTTTGTATGTCGACGAAGGTTCGTTTTAATTGAAAGATATTGAATATTTTTAAAACTTCAAATAGTTCTCTCTAATCTTTTGTATTTTTAAAGCCATTCTTCAAATGTAAACAGAACCATCTTTTTTTCCACAAAAAAGTAAAAACAAAACATAGAACTTCACATGTTGATTACTTGATACTTATTTATGTTAGTATTCATTTTGTGAAGTTTAATTTTATTTTAAAAATATACAACAAAATTAAGGTAAAATTTAGTATAATATTACTTATGAAAAAATGACTGGATTATTTATTCGTGACCCATTTGCTCATGATCAGAGTGGAGTATCTGTGCGTGCACATTGGAAAAGTATTCAACATAACCCAAATATACAAATCGAAATTTTATGATGAATTTCATAAGGCATAGACGATTTTGAAAAAGTCCTACTTATCTCATCTAGTAACTTTTAAATTATTGGATTCTACCTTTTAGTATTCACTACACATCGAGGTATGAATATATTTCAAACATGTTATAATGAAAATAAATTTTTAGCTTTTGGTAGAGGAGTCTTATTGCAAAAATGGCGGTTTAGTAAAGATCACTTTAAACATTAAACAAGATTTTATAACTAACATTTTTTTTCTTTGAATAAATTATATTTCATGCCAAGTGTATTATACTAGGTAGGTATTATTATATGGTTATATATTTTTTAAATACATGCATACATTTATTATTTGATAACATAAATTTGTAATAAAGCAAACCTTGTTTTGAATTTGGCCAAATTGGGAACATGGATGAAATTCCAGTCCTACAAGTTTTGTTTTTGGTTTTTCTTGATATTCACTGCTAAAAAATGGAGGAATTTTATGTTCCATCGAATATGATATTATAGATAAGTTGTCACCTGAATAATCTTTTTAACAAAAAAAAAAAAAAGTTGGTTTTATTTTCTATTTTATTTCATTTATTTTGTTCTTGTGATTATTAACAATAGGAATTTGGTAAATTTATAAAAAGAGAATTTAAAAAAAAAAAATCATATTTTCCGCAAACGTATTTTACATAAAGTTTTTTTAATTTTTTTTATATGAACGTCTGCTTCGTGACTTTTTGCATTTCATCTATTTGAAGGAATGACTAAAATATTTCTATTTTTTTTATTTTTAAATTAAAGTTTCTAGCTATATTTTTAATTACATATTTCATTTATTGTTTGTGTTTCCATTCATTTTGAAGCTTCGATTTTCTACAATTTTGCCAATAGTCAACATGAAGAAAATCTGCTTTTTGTATTCGCTTCACCTGAACTCTCTTTGTTGGATGCCATTTTGGTATTGTAATGAATTTGTGACAAGAGTTGGGAAGATTTTGAGTCAATCTTTTTTTTTTTTTTTTGTCTCTATGTCTCTCATGAGACATAGAGCCTCAAAATGATATTTAGAGAATGCAGTTGAAAGGTAAATTTCACCTGTTGATTTCTCATAGCTAATCTGCGGTGATGTTATTTTTATTACAAATATTTCAGCTGATCTAGTTTCCAATCTTCCTTAATTGTTTAGTAACCTTTTGAGTTCTTGAATAGAATCTTATTTCATTCATTCTTTTTTTAAATACTTGACCCGGTAGATAAAAAAAAAAAAAAAACAATTTCTGTGTTTTGTTTGGTTCTTTCCTTGGAGACTTTGAGTGCTACAATAAAAAAAAATTGGTTATAACATCAAGAATAAAATGATTTTCTCTTTTGTTTGTTTCACTAAGGTAGAATTTAATACATAGTTCAAATTATTATTGGGGTGAAAAGTCACATTTACGCTTTTTGTATTTTTTGAGTTATACAATGATAAATGGCTAATAAAGACATTTGGTGAAGTATATGAAGATTAATCTTTGGTTGAAGTTAGATCAATTTGAAGTATGCTAAAATAATAATTTCATTAATTTGAATCACTTGAGTTTCTTTTGTAACAATGGTCCATAATGCTTTTGTTTAGGAAAAAGGGAAAAGTTCTAATTAACATTTCATAATTATCTGTTACATTGAGATTTTGGAGAATTTTTAAAAATGACATTCAGCATGAATTTACCCCTCCCCAATTTTCAATTAAACTGGTGACTGCTTTATTCTTTAAGTGTTTTAAATGCATTGCTCTAAAATCTATGATTTATCGTGTCATCTATATATATATATATATATATATATATATATATATATATATAATGGAAATGTATCTGACAGTATGAAGAAAATAGAAAAACAAAGTAATCCAAAAGCATTATAAATTGTCTATTTCTAATATAAAATTTGTTGTACTATCCTTAACCTATACTTATAAAAATAAAGAAAATATAAGTTTATAATTTTTTTTTTTTTTTTTTTTTTTTTTTTTGTAATAAGCAATTTTTAAAGCAAAAGATTAATATAGGCTCTTTTTGTCAAGATATATATCAAAGACTACTCAAAAACTTGTAAGAATTTGCAATTTTATGAAATGCAAATAGACTTAGCATCTTTATATGTATTTTTAAAAATAATTGTTGAATTTTTATGAATACAGTTACTAAACTCTGATCCTAACCAGAAGCAACATTTTGATCTTAAGCAGAAATGCTAATCCCATCAGAAATGATATCAGTACTGTAATAAATGTCATCATCATGTCGTGCCGCCAGCACGGATATCCCTGACCATCTCTCGCCACTTCTCCCTATCATACATCGCCTCCGGCAGGTCTTCAGGGTTACATCCTCTGTCTTCACATAGCTGCTGTATGTAAGTTCGAGCTGGTCGTCCTGCTTTTGCTTGGCCATATGTGGGGGTCCATAGGAGTACATCACTTACGAGCTCATCCTTGCTTCTCCAGCAGTGTCTTGCGTGTCTGGTTCGTTTAGCTTGTATAGTTTTCGTGATGGGAGGCTCTCAACATTCTTGTGTAGTTACCGTCTAGCTTCTTCTCCAGCCGTTTAGTTAGCGTCCATGTAGTGCATCCATATAGCAGTATCGATACAACCGCTGCCTGGAAGAAACTGCGTTTCATTTTATCGGTCAGGTCTGATTTCCAAGAAACTGCGTTTCATTTTATCTGTCAGGTTTTGTCATCAAATAAAGGATTTATTTAGTTTCTTTAATTTTTTTATTTTTTTCTCCATAAGAAGTTAAAAGTCCAAGATGTCTGTGGATGAAGATGCATTCTGGTTTGAACCTAAAAAGGAAGAAACTCCTGCAGAAAATTTACCTGGTGAGTAGACATAAATTAAGATATTAAGCCATTCCTCTTACCTGTGAGGATATGTAGGACTTAGTCTTTTACACAGTTTGTTTGGCATCTTTCACTTTGTGTTTAACAATATTTATGTTTTATTTACATATTGTTAACAATAGCTGTTGTTTTATGATTAGTTGTGGACACCTATTGTTTCATAATGGCTAAAATACTGGACTGCAGGCTCTAAGTGAGTTCAAACTCCAGCCACACTATTACATTCACTTCTGGGAAAGCTGTGAATCCTTTTATTCTCCCAGCTATGGGTTACTGTCAGTACTGTTATTCTAAAAAGATAGCTCTTGCATTAAGTAACCCATGAAGGTTGATTATGCCATTAAAGAAACCAAACTGAACTATTAAGAAATTGTCATTTGAGTAAAGGGAAGTAATTAAAGACTTTTTGATGGTGTAGATCAAACTATATTGATATATCCTTATTTTTGTAAGTATAGATCCAAATATCTAACATGGTGAAATATATTGTGGAAATTGAATGTACTGGTCAGTATCGAATTTGTGAAGTTGTTCACTCAAGTATTCAGTTATGTAGCAAACAGAGTTGCCTAGAGAAGACTCCTACTTGAGGAGAAGGATGACTATTTATTGAACATCTGACTGTCCACATACGGGCACGTCATTGCATGGGCTGTGACGTCTGACTGTCCACATACGAGCACATTGTTTGCAAGGGCTGTGACGTTTGACTGTCCATGTACGGGCACATTGTTTGCAAGGGCTGTGATGTCTGACTGTCCACATACGGGCATGTTGTTTGCATAGGCTGTGACGTCTGATTGTCCACATATGGGCACGTGTTTGCATGGAGATTATAGGGGGAAAGTGCTATCATTATTATTCTACATCTCCACCTCCACTGCATGTGAATAGTGGTCTTTGGGGAGGGATGAGTTCTTTAAACCTGGCTGGTTGTGTGGGAGTAATCTTGACAATGCTGGGTGGGGGGTATCTGCGTTGATGTAGACGGCTGTGTGGTATTTGATGTGGGAGGTGATGATGTTATTTCAGTGTCCATGGTTTGCAGCACTGGTGTATTGGGTCTATGGGTAGTTGGATTTGGTGTAGAATCAGCCAGCCAGCCAACCTGTCAGCGCATGCTAAGTACTCATGGTTCCCAACAAGGAAGAGGTCCATGACGATTTGCTGAAATGGCCAATCAGGAGATGGTGTAAATTTGATTGGCTCCTTTGGTTGACTAGGGGCAATCCTTGAGCAGTACGTACAACCCGCTCTAATGTTATGGATTGAGGCATTCATCCCAGGCCAATAAACAGATTCGTTGGGATGGGACTTTATACCAACTTCTCCTTGGTGCGCAGAAGGCAAGCTCTGTAAGACTTTTGCACATTGAGAAGTGGGGATGACAATTCTTTGATCTAGGAGCACTAATCCATTGTCAACACTGAGGCAGTGCCTCACTTTCCAGTATTCAAGGATGTTGGGTGTAGTGAGGCTGCGCGTTTTTGGAAATCCGTTTTGTATTGTGTCTATTAACTTATTGTTTTGTGGGTCACTGCGTCCAGCTGCACGAATAATGTCTGGTGAGATGAACACTATGTTGTCGCTCGTCCCGAATGTTGCTAGTAGGGTTGTTGATTTGACCCAGTTGTCCATGTCATCAGACTCTATGATGTCTGACCGAGAGGGTTCAGCAGGGAATACATCTAGGAGTGTCTAGAAGATGGTTGCTGAGTTGCGAAAGACAGCATCAGAGGCTCTGTGCCACTTCCCTGGGCAGTGCTGAATGGTGAATCTGTACCTGCGGGTTTTCAGCTTTAACCTGAATAATTGAGGATTTTGGATTTTACTAAGGTCTCTATCTCCGAGTAATCCTTTTAGTGGTTCGTGATCTGTGACCACTATAATGTTAGGACAACCCATTACAAACATGCAACATTTTTCCAATGCCCATGCGATTGCTGCAGCCTCGCCCTTGATAGGTGCGTATCTGCGTTCGGCATCGATGCATAATCTGCTGCCGGCAAATATCAGGTGCCAGCAAACTGGAGTTTTGTCAATGGTGTATGAGCAATACTTCTGCAGCAGTAGGAAGCCCATCCCTTCTTTGCTCCAGTCTGGGGCGAGGCAGGTTGCTTGATCTTTTTCAAAAGTAAAGATGCCTTTTCAGACTAGGTTCACTATGACTTTTTTGGAATGTTCGAATGCATCTTCGAGGCTTTTATTCCATATATAGTGTGAGTCTTGTATGATGAGATCACGAAAGGGGAGCATGATGGGGCCTAGTGAGTACGCCCAACTGACTTGATTGACCAGTCCAAACCATGATCTGGCATCGGTGAGTGTTTTAGGAATGGGAAAGCTTGATATTGCCTCCAGTATGGATTTAGAAGGGGTATTATCTGGAGACCTCCAAACTGCACCATGTCTTGGCAAAATTGAAACTTTTCTCTATTGAGTATGATCTTGTTTTTTTTCAATGGAGGAGGAAATCAAAGGTGTGATAGAAGGCACTTTCGATGTTGGAGTCATAGAGTTGGGTGTCATCTACTATTTTTACTTTCCAAGGGATGTCTTTTATTACTTCATCATACCTTCAGGTGTAGGCATCGCCAGATGCAAGGTAGCCTTATGGCATCCTTAGGTACATGAATCTTCCCCATTCTGTGATGAAGGTGATAAGTGGTTAGGAGTCTTTATCTAGGAGGACGGAGTGGTATCCATCGACTGCATCTAACACTGTTTTCTTTTGCTTAGGTGGCACTTGTAGTGTTAGCTGGAATGGTGACCCTGTGTGGTGTGTCTCTCATTTGCACTGTGAATTTAAGTGTTGGTAGTCTATTGTTCTTCGTGGTTTATCCATTTTTCTTGGCAGTTATTACCATAGTGCTGCACCAATCAGTGGGCATGCCAACGGGTACTGGGGTTATGATACCCCTTTTCACATCTTCCCAAAGGGCTTGTCGTACTGGCTCTTTGAGGTGAAAAGGCACTGGAATTGAGCTATGTCTGGCTTTGAGGACTGTTCCTTCTGAGGTGGATATGGGCAGTGGGGCCAGACATTGGTGGGAATTCCCCATTGTTTTTGAATTTTGTTTCGGCAAAGTGTTCCAAGAGCCACTTGAGCCTGTGGATGTTTTGTTCTGTTGGGGGGGGGAGTTTTTTGGGGCATGTTGGTAGTTTGCTCTTCGACCATGTTGTGTTTGGGGCTAGCATCTGATTTTTTATGTATGCTTGTTAAGGAATTCCATGGGGAGCCAACCCTGACACATGAGTGTAAAGCCTCCTACAGCTCTAACGACTTTCCTTGATGGAACACTGAGATTCTGCAACACTATGCAGCCTTAATTTAGAGGCAAAATAGGAAAATTATACCCACCTCTCACCTAAAATTAGAACAGTAAAGTCTAGCACAAAATAATATAGCACACTTTCCTAACTCATGAAGGGGAACATTTGTGCCAAATTTAAGTGTTGTGAACTGGTGCATTGGAAATGCCACTGACCCGATTTGAAGAGTGCTGGCCTCTTCCCAAGGAATCTCTTCCTGAACTCCCTTAAAACCTCAACATAGTAACCCTAACCCTTTGGCCAATCAACTCTGGTGTTCTGACTTCCTTACTCCTCCCACACCTCTCATTATCCTCCACAGACACCCTGCCTTCCTTTAATCTCTTATGCCACTCAAAAACTGATGCTCGATTCATGCAAGATGGTTGAAAAGCAGTCTGAAGCATTCCATACGTTTCTGTGGCATTTTTTCCAAGTTTAAAACACAATTTTATTGCATTTTTGAAATTCACCAGCTGTGACAATCGGGCTTTAGTAGGGTGTATTCCAATTGCTGCTGTAGCTGTTCATTTAAACCTGAAATCATAAAAATTGGTCTGTCATCTCATTAGATGTATAGCAATAACATACTGAATTTTCAAGAGTCTACAACAATTTCAAATGCCCGTACAAAAAGTCTGGAAACTTATTGAATGCACCACATACTTTAGTTTCCACTAACCTATTGATGTCATCAAAACATTGATTTTAGTCATTATTATGATTGTGTGTAAATAGTAGTTAATACATTTCCTTTTGACGTATATTGGCAGTCAAATTAAAGCTTTCTAATTAGGTGTGGATTTACAGGGTGTGCACACACTCATTGTTAGATATGCTGTGGAGAGTCTGAACTAGATGACCTCAATATTTGCTGAGTAATTTATAGGAGTGAGGTCATATCGAGTGTGATACCTGTGACAATACACCATCGTCTGACCCTGACTATCTCAACCTCCTAAACTACTCATGGCCATCAGATTGTCTAGTGGTTTCTCTCATCTCTGGCCAGGGGTTTTTCACATTTCTTTATGGACACACAAAACACAATATACACAACTGAGAGGGTGGAAGAAAAGAGAACAAACAATCATGAACTCCAAGTGTAAGAAGGAAAAAGTTTGTGATGCTTTCCTAGCATTTTGTGAGCTATTGCAAGCGTGTGTTCAAGTGAAATTCCCACAAAGTCACCAGGAACACTGACTCATCTTCTCACGTTGGCCAACCCGGCCTCTGAGTCCACACATCCTAGCAGTCGGCTTCCCTTGACTTCTGTTGACTGTCAACTGCCCTGTTCTCTGACTGGATTCCTCTCTGCTTTCTTCCGTTCTCTTCTGTCTTGGATCTTCCTTCTCTCGTCCTCTTCCAGTCTCGTGGGAAATCTCACGTGCAAGACCTTTGTGTAGATTTTGCGCCAAAACAAAGAAATCTTCTGACTGGCACTTACCCACAGAAAGAATGCCACCTATCGTGTCACATACCGCATGAAACTTTTGAGATAATGCAATTGTAGCCACAAGTGTGTAAGAATATTCCAATTAAATTACATTCTATATCTGTTTGAAATCAAGGAATATTTTTATGTTCATTTTGTATAAAAAACCCTGTAATATTTAACTTGGAATTTCAAGATAAATGTTCAAAATTTAGGAAGAAAGTGTTTTTGGTGCTATGAAATCATAGAATGTAAATTTGTTGGCTTATGAATTTATTTCTACTTTGCAAAAAAGTCTTCTCAACTTTTTTTTATTTTATTTTTTTTTTTTTTTAAAGATTCTGTACGAACAGAAATTGATAATATGTACGAATTTCTCCCTGAGCTGAAAAAACATTTCCAAGTGATGAAGAAGATTGGAGAAGGTAGGTGGAATAAATATATTTTGTTGTTTATCATGAACAATTCTTTTTAAAGCAAAATTTTTCCATTAGAATAAACTCAACTGAATTATTCAAAGAAATTACAGTTGATTGCATAAAGAATCAAAGAGCATAATTCTACTAAGAATGAAATGCCACTCATTACCTTTTTTTTATTTGATTATAATGTTGTTTTGGAGATTTAACTATTTTGATATCTATTTTTGTTGCTATTGATCACGAGTTCTCCCACTCCCAAAAGTAGAATGTTGCAATAGAAATAAACAAAGAAAAATTAATTAAAATCTAATTCTAATTCGATTATGATTTGAATTTACTTAACTTATAAAATGCAATATGACTTTATATATAGATCAATTTGATTTCATATGCAAATTGGTACGGAGAAATTCTTTTGTTATCCCCCCCCCACCAGAGACTGGTCATATTGAGGAAGAAAAAGCAATAGCACTTAACTTAAGTTGTGAAATAGATTGTCATTTCCTGTGACATTGTGAAACCATTTAACTTGGAAATATTAATGTCTATCAAGAATTGTCTTAAAAATTCATTTTAAAAAAATCTAAGATATTGATGGTTACAATAAAAGATTTTTTTTTTCATTTTTACTGTTAGAAATACCTATACATAATCAATTATTCATCTGTAATTGTGGGATGGACTTTCCATGAAAATTCCACTCTAACACCTTATGACTATTTTTTTTTTTTTTTTTTGCTCATGTAAGATATGTTGTCAAAGACAAGATATTACTTGTTAGTTCAGATGATCTAAAATAATTGGCTGTTGTTGCTGAGGAAAACATGATTTTGACTATTACTTTTGATATCATGTAATTAGGGGGATGTACATATTGAGTGACTCTTGCTGCAATAGATTTGAAATGTTTCTCTGTAAAAATGTCTTTTCATTGCTAAAGATGGGTCTCTTTTTGGTCAGGCTAAGAACTTTTCAACATCCTTTTATATATGAGGATAATCGCTCTTATATGGTTATTTTCTTTGAATATTGAATAATTATTTCAAATCAGCAATTTTTTTGGGGGGGTCCCTTTCTTTCTTTTTTTTTTTTTTCAATGTATATGAGCTATTTGAAACACGTTTTGATTCCAATTCTTAACAAATTCCAAATATTGCTAAACTTATTTATTTTTGCAGGAACCTTCAGTTCAGTTTTTCAAGCAAAACTTCGGAATCATCCCAAAGTAGATCAACTTTTTGCTCTCAAACACATCATTCCTACTAGTCACCCGAGTCGAATTGAAACAGAACTAAAATGCCTCCAACAACTTGGGTAACAAAGGCTTTGTTAAATTAACTCTTTACTTTTATTCTATATATACAGTTAACTTTTTTCTTTTTTTTTTTTTATCCCAAATAATTCTCTATTCTACTCCTTTATTAACTAATACAATTAAGAAAATTCAGATCAGTTGTATTCATTTCCCTGTTTTAAAAAAATTTGATTTAATTTCCTGGAGAAAAATCTAATTGTTTACACCTAAAATTTAATTTTAATTTATTTAAAGTTTCCTGAAAATGTTGATCTGATTTCAAAAACTTAATATCAGACAACAATTTCTTTATTTCACCCTTTTTAAAAATTTATATATTATTTTTTATTTGCTATATACTTTATTTTCCATACAGCATTTTTTTGACAATCCTGTTTTGTCTAGAGTTCTAAGATTAAATATTTTTATTATACTACACTTAAGTGGGTTTTTTTTTTTTATTTTTATTATTACAAATTTTCCCCTTATTTTAAAAAATTTTTTTTTTTATAAATTATTTTCAGGTGCATATTGCATCCTTTTGATATTTATTCATTTTTTTAAGTTGTACAGTATTTTTTTCTCTCTTTGGGTAAAAATAATCCCCCCCCCAATAATTGTTACATTTAAATATAAATTTCTTACGCTAATTGTAACACCTATTGTTGGAGAGTAACCATTTGGCAACAGCAAGTATCATAAGTAAACTGAGCACTATGTTGACTAAACAAAACTTATTAAATTTTTATCATTTGTCTTCATCTTTATTGTTATTTCCACAATGTTTCGGCCAATATGTCCTCCGGCCTTCTTCAGGTGTTTGTTGAACTCGGGGAACCTTCACGGAACTTCGAACTATGTCCTTTATTGAAACTTTATTGATTCCGTTAACCATAACCAGGTATAAGTGTTAAGTATTCCTGTATTGTTACTTGCCTTCAGATGATTGTCTCCTTTTAAAAAAAAAAAAAAAAATAAATCTGAATATGAGCACAGGTAAAAAATCATACATAATAGTAGTAATTCTAGCCAAAGTAAGAACGTTAAGTTTATAATACCCAAAAATTCACTATGAATGGTCCAGCAGGACACAAGGCGTAATGGTTACAGGCGTTGGTTCCCTGAGCTTCTAAGGAGACAATCATCTGAAGGTTGCAGGTTCAATCCTCACTACAGGCGAGTAACAATACAGGAATACTTAACACTTGTACCCGGAATCAGAACAGGTTTCAATAAAGGACGTAGTTTGAAGTTCTGTGAAGGTTCCCAAGTTCAACAAACACCTGAAGAAGGCCGGAGGACATATTGGCCGAAACGTTGTGGAAATAACAATAAAGATGAAGACAATAGTCTGAAAAACCTTAATGATAAAAATCAACTAGCTTCGTCTCAGAAATTTAGACAACTAAAACTTAGTAAATAAAAACATATCCTTTTGGGTCAGGTGTTATGTTGTCCTTGAGTGTGGGTAAGTGTCACACCAGAAGGAATCCAAGAACGACCATAGGAGCTCTGATTGAAATGACCCCATGCTATGAGAACTAAAATAGATATGGATTTCCTCCTGTCCACTAGAAAAAAAGGATGGTATGTGGATTATGACAAGAGACAATCTAGAATTGTTTGATTCTTATTGCAGTTGGCCACAGTCAACTTTGTGTGGAAGCTAAATTTGCAAGTGTTTTATGTAGATCTAAACATCATTCTTCCAACTGAAATGACATCTTGAAAAGCTGTGTAATGTGAAAGCCAGCTTTTAAGAAAATAGTTAATAAAGTGGGTGATTAGAAGACATGATGTTTGTCTATTTTTTTTTTCATCATGAGATGAAATTGATGATCAGTGGGTCCTGTTTGGGATAGAATGTCCTGTTACCCCCACAATGCAGCATAAATTTCATATTCATGATAGCATTTGTTTTTTGGGTTTTTTTTTGTATTCTAAACATTCTGGGCACAAATATGTGCATCATTTGGATTTTCAAATGATTTACATATTTCTGTTTATATTCTTTCTCTAAAGAATTTTTTCTTTTTTTTTTCTGTTCTTTTTCCAGAGGCAAAAATAATGTGATGGGAGTAGAACTTTGTCTTCGAAGTAAAGATCATATTGTGATTGTGATGCCTTATTTCCCCCATGATAGGTTTCAGGTGAATTGCTTACATTTATTTCATACATCCTTTTTATAGAGGGCAACCTTTCTTTATAAAAATTAGTTTTAGCTGAAATATTTTTAGCATTATTTTTGTTTGTAAAATTAGACCATCTCTCTCTCTCTCTCACCTTACTACATGGGCCAGCAGGTAAACTGGTAACAATCTCTGTTTATAATTGTTCAATGTAAATTTTAAATTGACCTCAAATATTTAAAGATATCCCTAATCTTGTGCATGTGGGTACTTTTGATTAGTAAATAAAAATTATTGGAAATTTTGAGCCAGTTTCATTTATCCATGTGTCCTGGGTCTGACATAACTTCTAGCTTTAGTTTTGGGGTTACATTTTCATTACCATTACCCCTAGTTCTCCTTTGAATTGGAAGGTCAAATAGATCTGTCTGATATAATGATTTTAAACAACATTAATACAGTGGCTCTTAAAACACTAATACACATACTAGTATTAAAAAAAGACTTTATTTTATTTTTTTTTCCCTCATATATATATATATATATATATATATATATATATAATTTGTGGCTATTGGACCTAATTGTATAATACCAGTAATTTGTATTCCAGCCTATATGAAGGTTGGCAGTTCAAGGTACCTCCCACCCAATCACAAGATTGGCACAACATAATCTCTTTATCCTTATTTACCGTTATGTAAAACTGAACAAATTTTATTGTAAATATTTAAATTGTTTTAAAAGTGGTATCATTTGTCTCTCGCCAAATCCTTGATATTTAAGCTTTTTCATACAAAATCAAAATCTTTGGATTCTTGTGAATGTAAGATTCAATAGTTTTCTGTTGTACAGTGACATTTTAGAATATTCCAATAAATTCTAGAATACTTCTTGACAGTTTTGAAATTCAGCTAGATTTAAAAAAAATTTTTTTTTTTTTTTTTTTTTTTTTTTTTAAAGGACTGTTTGTTATTACTGACACCTGATGAGATAAAAAATTACATGAAAAACTTATTGATTGCTTTACGGCATATTCACCAATACGATGTTATTCACAGAGATGTGAAACCAAGCAATTTCTTGTTCAATCGTAAAACACAGCAGTAAGTAACCAGAAAAATGCAGTTTGCATTCATTTATTTTATCTCCTCTTTATTTTCACATTGGATTGAAATACTAAACAATCCTCTTTAGTCTCTTTGGTAAGTCTTGATTTTTGTTTTGTATAGTCTCCTCTGCTATTTTTTTAGTTTACACTGTGTAGTCTTTTTTTAATTTTTTTTTTTTTATTTATTTAAGTATAAGACAATTTGTTGCAAAAAATGATAATTAATTGCAGAGTTATTTTTGGTTTTATAGAGAAAGAATGATGTTCATGCAAATTTTGGCATTGATTTTATGACCTTTTTATTTCTTTAGTCAATCTAAAAATTTTTCCTTTTAAGATTTTCATTAGTTGATTTTGGACTTGCTCACAAAGCTCCAGTAGCCTTGAAGAAAAATGATGTCCTAGCACAATTTGATTTGCCTGTTTACCATCAATCACCAACAAAAAAGAAAAATGGCAGATCTGATTCAAAGGTATTCTATTTTTTATTTTATTTTTTTTAATCTTCTGTAGTTTTTAATGGGGCAAAGCACATTTTTCGATGTTTACACACATTTCTTCCTTTCTTTCTGTCCGTCTTTTCTCCTCTCTCTTTGTCCCTTGGTCATTCCTTCCTTTCTTTCTTGCCTCTGTTCGTTCATTTCTTCCATCGATATGGCTTCTTGACACTTGATCAAACCATCCATCAACTGATTCTGCTATTGACTTATATAGCCACTTTTGCTACCCACAATGCTTTATCTTTTTTTTTTTTCCCCATCTATTACAACTTCATGTAAGGCAAGTAACATTCATTAATAAGTGGTCTTTTCCCCCCTCCCCCCCATTCAAACCAAATTACATTTTCTGTCAAGAAAACTTGGAAATTTAAATTTTTCTTTTCAAGTGTTGAAATAAAAATAAAAAATTCATTTTTATGCTTATTGTATTTTATTTATTTATATATCTCAGAAGAATTAGTTTCAAAAGTTAACAAAATTATTTACAAGATTCAAAACATTTCTGATATTTGTCATAAAAAATGTAAGAAAATGTGATGTGAAAAAAGTAAATGTCTTAATATTAAAAAGAATTAAAATGTTAATTCTTTATAAGAAAAAAAAATTTGAATAAACATTTAACTCTTAATTTTTTAAAAATTGCCTTTTTATTTCTTGATTTAATCATGTTTATTTGAATTTTTTTTAGGTAAAGCATTGTAGATTATTATTAACTTTTGACTTTCTTTCAGCTGCTTTTTATTGCAACTCAAAGATTGTCATTCTACAATCACTAATATAGGCACTTCATATGGTGTAATGGTTAGCAAGCTAGATTAGCAGACCATTGTTAATGAGTTTGATAATCACTGAGTGCCCCATACTTCTGGCCTAAGTAGATAACTTCTACAATCACTAATACACAGCAGGATTGAAAAAGAAAAGCAAAGAAAATTCTTCTTTTATCAGACTCCATCCAGCATCTTTTATGTCTTTTAATTGCAGCTGCTTTTCCAACTAGCCGATGATGACCAAATGGTTACTGTAATTAAAATTGAGCCCTATAACCCTTGATTATGTTTCATAAACTTTGGATACAGTATCATCTTTGTTTATTTAAAGGGACAGGATTTTACTGTTAAATCTCACCAGAGGAGAGTGTAGAGTAGCTCTTTATTGACTTTACTCCCGGGTCCACTCTGACCTAGAGTGGTAGTATCTTTTAGTCCCATCTATGGGTCAAATAAATCTTTTTGGAAATTATTAATATTAGATAGGAGTACTATATTACATTATATTATATTAGGTGTACAATATTACTGTGCAAAGAAATAATTATTGAATAGGAATAATTACTTGAAACTTGTTTGGAAAAAAGACTGACTTTATCATTAGTTGAAGGTTTGTCTTACTGTTAAACCAACCAGTCAATCTGTGTCAGATAATTTTGTTTAAAAATTATTAGTGTTAGATAGAATACTTGAAACCATTTAACTTACTTGAGGTTTTAATTTTCACATGGGGAGGATTATTATTATTATTATTAATTATTTGAAACTGTATAATTGTAAATTATCAGTATTAGATTGGAAATGGTAATCAATATGAATACTTAAAAAAAAAAAAATTGAACTAAATGCAATTAATTGCATGAAAATAAAAATGATTACATGAAACCACATAATTGTGTGCAAATTATTAGATTGGAATTCTTGAAATTGTATAAGTGTGCAAATGAGAATTTGAAACGGTAATTTATTAGTATTAGATAGGAATATTTGATTCCATATAAATGGTTTACGAATAAATAATTATAGAAAAATGAAATTAAAAAAAAAAATCAATGGAATATTGAAAATATAGTTATAATATAGTTATATTATAGTTATAATTTCAATCAAACATTTACAAATGAATCAAATTTTGGCAAAAACTCGTTGAGATGCTGTTAAACAAATAAACCAAACCAAATCATCTGATTCTATTGGCAAATTCTTGGTTATTCCAGGTTTAAATCTCTAGCTCATCATCCTGCATCAATCTTTTAATTTCTCAAACTTTAATTAATTTTTGGTTACATGTTTTTTTTTTTTTTTTTTTTTTCCCTAACGCTGTCATGTGAAAGAGTGAGTGGAATTGATGACTGCAAAAATATTACAAAGATGAAGCAAATTGAATGACTAATGATTTTGAATCACTTGGAAATCTGATCTGCTGGCTATACTTGTGTGTTTGTTTTTTTTTTATGCTTTTCATAAGTAAAATGGAAAATAACTGTTGGTATGACAGTAAGCATAATGATTGTAGAAAATATTAGCAGCAAACCAAGTCTGAATTCTGACAAGTTGTTTTCTTTCCTTTGTTCCTAATAATCTTCTTGTAAAAAGTATGAATTTCCTTCTTCATCAGGTTGATTAGCCTCTCCAGTTAATCTTGGCTGGTAACCAGTCTAAGAAATCAACAAACTGTGGAGAAGGTAATAGAGAACCTCTCTACTATTCCAAGAGCAATTATAGTGATGTACAGTTGGCTGATAAAGGGAAGCTATGGAGAACTATATTCATTCAAATCTTGGAAGAATGACACTCTTCATTCCAAATGGTCACTACAGCATTCCCTCTCTCTCTCTCTCTCTTTATTTAACAGTTTGAAGCAAGCAGCCATGGACCTTTGCGGAGTCTGAATGCTAGCAAGGGTCCTTCTTTAGTTCTGGAGAAACGTGGACCCAAGTCCCACAAGAATACATCTTCAATAACCACCAGCAGCACATCTCGGGGTGTCCGCTCCCCACGACAATTGTTACTTATGAAGCAAGCAATGTCCAAAGCACGATCCAGTAGCATGTCTTCATCTCGGAATAATTCCAGTCATTCTCACGCGTGTAACTGTTTTGGTAAAGCAATGGTATGTCGTATTTGTACAGACAGGTAAGTGATCTAGTTATCTTATATAGTCACTATGCATCCCTAATGACGAATTTTTTTTTTTCTTTTTTTCCCCCCCCAATAAAATATATCAATAAAAAATATATCCTCACTCTGAATTACTCATATTTTTCTTTATTGCTTTTTATTGTTCTGTCCTCAGAAATTGAAGTGGGGGTGTTATAACATTTTTTTTATAGATTTAAATTTAATGTATTTTTCTTAAAGAAAATAACATTGTCTTCATTTTTATTATTTATAATGATCAATTTTCTTCAAAAAAATTGTAAATATATTTAAGTATTTTCTATTCTTTGAATATTTAATTGAATTAAAGAAAAAAAAATCAATTTTTTCCTCTCTCCATCTTTTGCCAGGGTAAATCAAATTGCTCCACGTGCTGGCACTCCAGGTTTTCGTTCTCCTGAAGTTCTCATGAAATATCCACATCAGACCACAAGTTTGTTCTTTTGCCCTCTCTCTTATTGTGTGTGTGTTTTCAATATTAGATAACAAAAGTTAAAAGAAAAATTTCCAATCTTACAGATTTGAGTGTGATAAAAATTGTTACAAAAATTATAAAATGAAACCTGTTACAAAAAAAGGTGTAGGGTTGAAAATTATAAAGAGACATGTAACTGAATCATTGACTTAATATTAATCAAAAATATTAATAAGACATGTACAGGTCATAACTTTTAATGACTTCTATACATCTACGACTGCACAACTTCATTAATTTGTCACATTGTTCAGCTGTGACTTTTTTTTTTCTATTCCTCTTGCAATTTCTGCCACAAATCAATCCCTGTTATCATTTTCCTTGTTCTAACATTATTGTTGAATAATCTTCTAAAGATTCTCAATTAAATCGAGATTTGAACTTTGCACAGACCCAGCCATAACCATAACATTTTTTAACTTTAAAGAATTATTTCATTATTTTTACAGTAAGATGAAGATGGACCCAGAAACAACATGCTATTTAATAATATACACTCAATCATTTTCTTTGCTATATAATTGAATAAGTTGTGCCAACATTAGTGCCAGAGAATATCCTCCACACCAATATATAACCACTCTCACATATTCTAGAAGTAATTTCTCACTTTTCTTGTACTGGCTGACACACTGTTTGCCATCAAATTAAATTCATTTACTTCACTAACACTCTTGTCAAATTTTCATCAGTCATCAAAATGTGCTAATTTCTAAAGGTTGGTCAAGTTTTTTGGTTATTTTTGAGGAGTTTGACAACTGGAGAATTTGCATGAAGCTCTGTTTCACATTAGTAATGTGACATTGCTAAGATATTTTCATGTCAAATTTTTTTCATTACTTGATATGCAATACCCACGACTGTGTTAAAACAGTCTATAAAGATTCTGTTGAGGAATCATTCTATGTGGCAGCCCTCGTGTTTTAAGGGACTTTAAGTGGGTTTGTATTATTGTAAAACTTTGATGAATTCTAGAAATTTACTCTGTGATGTGGACTAGTAGCTCAGTGGTAGAGTTTCGGCTCTGCATTCTGTGGTTGCTGGTTTGATCTCTAGTGGTGGAGATGACGGTATACACTGCTGATGAGACCTAATACGGTCAAAATAGCTGTCCAGTGGTTCTGTATGTCACATGTAGTGCTGGCCGGATTTTCTGGTTATGGTAATTCAATTTATAATATTTCCTCTATTTAGAAATAAATAAATGTATGTCAAGATTATTGATGTAACGGCCAATGTACTGTTTACATGTAAAATCTTCAATCTCCCCCTTGTAATTCAAAAAGTAAAATCTAAATCTGAAGATTCATTTTTATGTTAAATTTTTCAGTTCATTTTTATGTTAAATTTTTGTTTTGATATTTTAAATGTTAGACCATTTGATAACATTCTGGAAACACATGATCATAAGCTGTAATGTGTTAAGTATAATTGGCAGTTATTAATGCAATAAAAGTCAGGATAATATTTAGAAGAAAATGTTTGTAAAATCTTAACATATAACCCTTTTTAATAATGAGTTTGTTTTGACAATATAACCAAACTGATTTAGTATAGTGACTTTTTTTTTTTTTTTTTTTTTTTGCTTTTTCTTTAATCAATAATTCATACCTTATATATGTATACTGTGAAATGCTCTAAATATCAAAATAGTTCTTGTTTAATTCATACAAACCCTCACACGAAAACAAAAATACCTTTTAGTTTCAAATTAAATTTCTCTATTCTTTTTTTCTTTAAAGTTCAGTTTAAACTATTTCATTTTATGTTTTTTTTTAATATTAGAACAAAACGGTAAATAGGAAACAAGCCATTTTGTAAATGGCATTGAACAATTTTTAAAACAAAATATTTTGACATAAATTTCATCTTTTTTGTTATTGAATATTTTTTACCAATTTCAGAAGAATCATTAGTGTTGTTAAAAGGTTTTCACTCTTCATTTTGGTTAAAAAACATGAAAAAAAAACAACTTCAATTTTTTTTTTCTTTTTCCAGGTGTTGATATCTGGTCAGCAGGTGTGATTTTTCTCTCTTTACTCAGTGGACGTTATCCATTTTTCAAGGCCAATGATGACCTCACGGCCTTGGCTCAAATCATCACACTGATGGGTAGTGAACCTGTAAAGAATGCAGCTAAAATAATTGGTAAGGAGTCATTACGTTTTATTTTAGAATTTAAGGATTGCAAAGGATTTGCCTTTCAATAGGATAGAAAATGAAAAATATTGGTATTTATGATGAATAAAAATAAGAAAAACAAACTTTTGTAAATTGCAAGTGCAGTAAAGTGGGCCATATATGCTGGTTTTGAAAACTGCCCCCCCTTTTTTTTTCTTGTAGTTGATCTATTAATGTGACTTAATATTTTGTTTATAAATCCCAAAGGTCCTCATATATATATATATATATATATATATAGTGGGTATTATTCGGTCCAGTTAAACCAGAGTTGGGAGTAATTCCATTAGGACAAGAAAACCATTCAAAAGTGAACTTAAAGAGATATATATATATATATACAGTAACTTGGGGATAGGGTTGGGATATGTTCAGAAATTTCAATAATGTTAGGAAATAAAATGCTGGAAATAATGATAACCCACCCTACAAATTTTAATACAATTTTGCAGTACCTTTTCAAATTTAGTGAAATATTGACTGAAGAAAGTTTGTCAAACTGGAATTCAGTAAATTTTCAAAAACTCTATCATCTTTATTTTTTTTTTTTTTTTTTTTTTTTTAATTTTTTTTTTTTCAAAAAGCATTTGAAAAAAAGTTCAATTTTAGATTAACATTTTATGGCAATAAAGATAGTACACGCTACTAAATTTTTATTTTATTTCCCTATTACTCAAAATAGGTCTATAGAAAAAGATCAAAACACAGGACACTTGTGCTGTTCTGAGTTGTGCTGCAATATTTTTATGTCTAAATTAAAAATTACAAAGTTCTTCTCAATGGGAAGAAGGTGTCTTGTCAGAGATTGAAAAAGCTCAAATAAAAGTATTAAGTGACAAAGGATTCTCATTTTCGGCTATTGCTAGGGATATGAAGAGGTCTAAAAAGGTGATAAGCAACTTTTTGCAAGACTCAGAAGCGTGTGGAACCAAGAAATCAACTGGACGTCCATCAAAGCTGAGCCCAATTACCCGCTGAAGTGTGCTACGAGAAGCTTCAAGGAAAGGAATTCTCCCTGTCCACTGGGACTATAGAATACGCTGACTGCATCTCTACAGAGGGGTAACCCCCCCCCCCAAATGAGGCTTCTACCTGTGAGCCGTGGGTGGCGACCCGTAATGCTTAAGGACGGGATCCTGATGGTTGAGCAGTCCTTGATCTGGCAACCAAAGAGGTCATGTGACTTGCAACACTCCACTTTGGCCCTTACTGGGCTAGACGGGTGGTCGGAGAGGCCTGATCTGATCAATCGGCTAGTCATGTCAGCCCTCTTTCAGTTTTTTGCAAAAATCTGAATTAGAGGGCAATGGCTGTAGGGTTGATCATGCTAAGGAATGACCTATACTCCTTTCTGTCCCTGGGTGAGTAATTATCTTGGGAATGAAAACCCAGGGACAAAACTAAATTGTCTACCATCAGCATGAGTATATTGACTATGTAGCTCTGATGTTACTAGGTGAATGGTTTCCCCCTAGGCACATCCCCATGTGGGACTCCGTGGTGGGTGGGGAGCATAGTCAATGAAACTCAGACCTTCTTTATGGCTTATAAAAATATAACCCAAGCAAAAACCAAAAAAAATCAAAAGACCCCTCACAGAATCAGAAAGTGAAAATGAAACAGATGAAAACTTCTATCAATTGATAGTACTTGAATCAAAAGAAGAAACCCCAATCACCTAACTATCCCCATTCCTAATTCAAAAAACAGTAGAAACACACAGTAAACCAATCATTATCGAAAAAGCTATGAACAACACAATTATTATACTAACAACAAATCAAAAACAATCAGAAGAAATACTAAAATGGAAACAATTTGGAAAACTAAACATAAAAACATACCCTCACCCAACCCTAAACTTCTCAAAAGGAGTTATAAAATCCCCAGACCTCACATTGTGTTCCCTTGAAGAAATAAGACTACATCTTAAACCACAAGGTGTAACAGACATGAGGAGAATCTCCATATGCAAAGAAACAAGAACCATAGACACCAACACATACATGCTAACATTTAATAAACCCACAACTCCAACCAGCATTAGAATAGGTTACACAAATACAAAAATAGAAACTTATTTACCAAACTCTCTAAGATGCCAAAAATGCTAAAAATATGGACATCCTAAAGATAAATGCACTAGACATCAATATATGCAAAATGTGGAAAATCAAATCACACAGAATTAGAATGTAAGAATCCCTTTAACTGCATCAACTGCACAGAACACCCTGTTTACTCATGGGAATGTGAAATGTGGAAAAAAGAATTACAGAAATAAAATACACAAGAAACATCTTATTCCCTGAGGCCAGAAAAATAGTAGAACAAACACAAAAACAACCTAGTTATGCATATGTAACTAAAAAAGGAAACGAGGAAAAGGAAGATACAAAACCAGAACAAGAAGAACTGAACAAACTGACTAATGAATTAAAAAAATCTAATAGAAATACTAAAAATGATCACAAAAGAGATTATCAAGGAAGACATTTTAACAGTTCCAGACAAATATGACACACAACCAAAATCAGGAAAAAAAACCTAAGCAAAGAAAAGGAAAAATCCAAACTAAACAAAAAACCCCTAATAAATGAACCAATCACATTATCCAACAGATTCAGCCCAATGGACATAGATCCTGTTAAACAACCATAGAAGATTCTGATGAAACAATCACCCACATCAAAACAGACAGCATAAATCTCTAAAAGAGACTTCATAAAAAAATAAATATCAAAGACAACCCAACAGAAAATGAAACAACAAATCCTACCCCAAAAAATGAAATACAAGCTACAAAAAGTAGACATAGATCGACTTCAAGATCAAAGGAAAAAGAAAAAAATCAAAAACCGACTTCAAATCCTCGTATAGAAACTAAAAACAAACTTAAAATTGAAATGAACTCGACGCCCACAATCATAAAGCCAGGGGAACTTAAACAAAAATCACAGGCCCCCATTGGCCAGGCTGGAAGAGTAAATACAAACACAGAAGTGTTCAGTGAAAGACCAGGAGGCACATTTAAACTGCCCTCAGCCAAATTTGATGCAGTCCCTCCACCATCAAGAGCCAAGTCACCTATGAGAATAGATAAACAGTCCATTGTTCAGGGATCAACAAAATCCCTACAAAGATCATATAGTATAGAAAGCATGGACAGCGACACAGACCGCATAGTTGCCAGCCTCGATCTGGAAGGTATAACAAATAACTGCAAGACTTGAAACCATTTAACTGTGTGCAAACAAATAAACTCAATCCTTTTTAAATGTCACTTACAAACCATCCACTTTAAAAGTAAAAATGAACTTAAACAAAAATCACAGGCCCCCATTGGCCAGGCTGGAAGAGTAAATACAAACACAGAAGTGTTCAGTGAAAGACCAAACTAATCTCTCACATATCCTGTATATTTATTTGAATCTGTACAAACAAGTGACTGATGTTGAATTGCTGCTGGTGCATAACATTATTCAAGACTGTTTGACTGTGTGCAAACAGATGAGGTGAATAGAATGATTTGTATAGGATGAGATACTCAAAATCATTTGGCTGTGAAGAAAAATAAGCTTGAGCTTGTTGAAAATATTAGCAGAATGTTTACAAATCATGTATTCGCTTACAAGTCATGTGTATAACTATTTAACTGTGTGCAGGCGGATTATTGATGTTGGGTTGAATTGTTGATGTTGTATAGCAGCAATTCTTGGAGCCATTAGTTTTGTGTGCAGGCAGGTGGGCTCTGGCTCATTTAGAATATTATCTACTAAGTATTCGTTTGTTTATACACATATTAAACCAAAGATTTACAAAGTTTGGTATTGAGTGGCCTGCAGGGGTTTTTATGCCATAAAATCAACCAAACCAAACTTGAGAACATTTTGAGGCTTCCAAAAAACCTCACCTTTTCACTGAAATCTAACCAAATCAACCTTTTCATCAATATCTGGCTAAATAGAATCAAGAACTATCGACCCCCCCCCCCCAAAAAAAAACCATGCCCTAAAACCCACATAGAAGACAAAACCAACCTAATCTTTCTTGGCATTAAATGACCCACAGATGTTGATATGCTGTTAAACAAAACTCAAACTCAAGGAAAGGAATAAGCTCCAGAAACCTTCAAACGTCCTTAGATTTATACGTAACAACCAGGAGAGTTTGACAGATTTGAAATTCCTCAAAAGACTTTGTATATAAAAAGAGAATAACAACACCAGCACTAAAGAAGATGCACAAGAAAAGACGAGAGGAGTGGGTGCAGGAGAAGGTACAATGGAATGCTGAGAATTAGTCAAAAGTCATCTTTTTAGATGAAAAAAAATTTAACTTGGATGGATTTCAGTTCTATTGGCATGATTGCCCAGTTGGCTGGGGTTGAAGAATACACTGACTGCACCTCAGCAGAGAGGGTGACCCCCACCTCCAACGAGTCTCCTGGATATGACACTAAACAATCTGATGGTGAGTCTCCAGTGATGCTGGGGCTTTGGGGAATGTGGAGCACTCCTTCATTGCCATTGCTCCCAGGTCCACTCTGGGTCGGAATGGTAACACCTGATAGGGCCCTATCTAGGGGTTAAATAGAACTAACTACATACTTATGCTAAACTGAATTGTTTGAATTAGAACTGTTTAACTAAACTGAATAGCTTGAAATAGAAATGTTTTTGACAATTAAACTGCATACTTATACTAAACTGAATTGTTTGAAATGGAACTGTTTTTGACAGTTTGTACTTATGCTAAACTGAATTGTTTTATGTAGAACTTTTGACATTAAAATCTATACTTATATAAACTGAATTGTTTGAATTTGAACTTTGAATAAACTGAATAGATTGAAATAGAAATGTTTTTGACAATTAAACTGTGTACTCATGCTAAACTGAAATAGAACTGATTATTTGTATAAAAATGGATTTGGTGTTAAATAATGTATAAAATTTGGTCGGTTGGTTTTCATGCCATATCAATCTATTGGCACAACTTATGAAAAGTGGAACAGATTTTCAGCAAGCACCTGTTTGGAGGAGGAGGATCTTTGATGATATGGGGAGCCTTTTTTATTAAATGTAAGGCAAGTTTAGTTAAAATGGAAGGAAAGCAGAATGCACAGAAATATACTGAAGTCTTAGAAAAAAGTCTCCTATTCTTGGCCAATAATTAGCAGAATGATGCAATATCCAGCAAGATTATTTCCACCATTGTAGTTCAAGTTAAATCACATGTTAATGTTATCAAAATGATTTTTGTTTGAATTTTTAAGATGAAATATTATTATTTATTGTTTGTTACTCTAGATTGATGATGTTATTATTATTATCATCACCACCACCAAAATAAGAACACTGGTCTGAGTGAATCAAGTAGATATTGTCAAAAATGATTATCTTTTGAAATTATTTAATATTTTTATTTTGGAGATTTTTTAGTTTTATTGAAAATTTATCATGCAAAGAAGTAACTTCTTTTTTTTTTTTTTTTTTTTTTTTTTTCAGGAAAAGATTTAATTTGTTTGCCTCAAAGAAAGTCAATGAACTTGCAAAACCTGTGTATTAATTTACGAAATGTGGAATTGAATGAAAAGAGCAAACCCAGCAGTTATCCTCATCCAGAAAATAAAGCTGTTTCTCAATTCATTGAAGCTGTAACAAATTCAGCGTTTGACCTTCTGATCAAAATGCTCGACCTTAACCCCAACACTCGAATCACAGCAGACGATGCCTTGAAACATGAATATTTTGAATGATAGGGAATTGTGGATTCTTATTTATATTTTAGATTTGGAAAAAAAAAAATTTGAGTTAATGCAGGTTTCACATTTGTTGAATTTGAATAAACAATTTAAAAATTATTTTACAAAAAGAATGTTTGATATATAAATTATTTTGTAGATATTGTTTAACATTTTAGTTCACATTTCATTTTATGCAGGAAGCAGTTATTACGAGTTTCTCAAGCAATATAAAAAAAAAAAAAAATTTTGAATTTTTAAGAAAATTGAATTGTTTTGTTTTATTTTTCTTTAATCTATTTTACATTTTAATGTATTGAGTAGAATTTTTTTTATTTTTTTTATTTTTTTAATTTTTTTTTAAACTAACAAAAACACATCACCAATTAATTTCTTTAGTTATATGTTTATATTTGAACAAATTGTTTTTGTAATGGTGATTTTTGGTTATTGTAACCCTTTTTCTTATTTAAATTCTGACTAAAATCTGTTTGAATTCATTCCACACATCTTTTCTTAGCATTTCGTTTGGAAAATTAAAATTAAAGATTTTGACAACTTTTTTTTTCCTTTGTGAACATGTTTAATTCTTTGTGAATTACAGGTTCATATTTTCATTAAAAAAAAAATCCTTTCTCTTAAAATAACATTTGAATATCTTAATTTTACTAAATCTTTTTTGGAACGAACACTAGTTGGAAGTAACCCACATGATTTATTTTACAGTGGAAGAGAAAATCTTTTTTCTTTAATACAATTTCTGTAGTTTTCTGTGGATAAGTTGCATTCCTAATTTATTTTTCTTTTTTTCTTGTTTTCTAAGAAAACAAAGACCCTTATGAACTATAGCAGCTGATGCAAGATGATTGATATTTATGACTTTTTGTATCGGACAGACAGATTGATTCAAAATTCTTCTGTTGTATTGTTGCTTTTAATTATTTAAAAAATCTGAGGGTTTTTAACTTATTATTTTTTTAAATTTTTTTTTATTGATATACTTTATTATATTTACTAAGGTTTGTTGAGTAAATATGCCAAGTCTAAAAGACTATTATTTCAATCTTCTCCATTGAGGAAAGTCACCATTATTTTATTTATTTATTTTACCTTATTGCAACCAATTTTTTAAGTGAACTGATAAGATAAAGTTTGGGGTTTTTGTTTCTCTTGAAACTTATCAAAAATAAATTATCATCTTGGGAACAAGCAGATGATTGTTTCATTTGTAGTTGTCTCTATTTCAGTGAGGCCTTTTAGCTACAAAATTGCTATTGAGAAAACAAGCCTAACTTGAAGCTGATTTTTTTTTTCTTTTTACAAAACACTTGCACAGAAAATGTCAAAGAATTTTCTTCTGATTCTTTTCATTCTTTCCTTGTCAGGTAAATATAGATTCCTTATGCATTAACTTTCCAAAAAGAGGCTCTTCTGATTTTTTTTTTCACTTGGAAATTTCTGTAGAATATTATGGAGTGTTTTAATTATCTCTCTTCAGTGTCACAAAACCAAATGAGGGTCAAAAAAGCATGTGTTAATTTCCCAAATTGGTAATCAACATTTGAACTCCTAACTTTTACTGAGTTTCAAAAACAAACTCTTATTTCAATCAGTGTGCTATTGATTTTGATTAGAAAGGTTTTATTTCTTTAAAAAAGGTTTATCAAAATAATGGAATTATTTACATAGGAACTGGTATGTCTGCCTAGAATTAAAATGTAGCTCTGGTCTTTCAGTAAGGTCTGTGTAGTATGTTGATGAAACTATGAATATTTGTTTTCATGAATTTTAAAAATTATTTCAACATACAACTTCAAATTTTCCCCATTTGTACCCAAAGATTAAATGATGCTTCATGAGATTGTTGCATATTTTGTTGACAGCAGAAGTTGGTGTTTTGGCTAGTATTTTGTGTGTGTGTTTTCTTTCTCCTCCTCAGGAGAACCAGGCGTATCTCTCTCTGAAAATTAATGTAACACAATCTTCTCACATCTTGCTGTTGTATCATGCTTAACTAACAATAAATATTTGATGCATCATCTTACCTGATTAGGATAGAGCACCTGCTGTTGTTAAAATAAGGTTAGCAGACCATTTACTTATGAGTTTAAGCCTCTCTCTCTACAAGGGTGGGGCACCCAGTAAGGAACAAACTCTCCAGTCATTTCTTGATATTAAACTGCCCTCTTGTCATTAACTTAGAGATTAGGCAACTGTAAATGCAGATGTTAAATATCTTCATGGGTCACCAAAGAACAAAGTTAGTCTTTACTCATGAAACGTGTGTGTGGTTTTTTTGTTTTGTTTTTTCTACAGATGATTAATTGGAAAATTAGTAAAAAGATGTTTGACTCTCAAGTCCATTGTAGAGGAATGACAACTCAAAAATGTTTTTGGAAAAATACAAAATCATGTCAAAAGAATTGATTTTGGGACAAATATCCATTTAGTACAAAGAAGCATATAAAAATTTAATGACTACAAAATCTAAAGAGTTGATTTATTTTACCCTTCACTTTAGAAAAGTCATTTATCAAGCTTAGATTATCACAAGTTGAGATGCTCAGTAAGAATTTAACTCCAACAAATGGTTTGCTGGCTAAGTTAAAGCTGTGAAATACTCTGCATTTGAAGTAGAGCCGTTTTAAGAGAAAGTTAAGGCAAACTTATTTTGTTAATTGTAGCAAATAATCATAGGATTAGAAGTAATGAACTATTTATCTATCTTCATGTCAAACTAAGAATCCCACAGAACTGGAACTCTTTAAATCTAGAGGGTTTTTTGTTTGTTCTAAGTCCATTACATCCGGTACACATGTTAAGCTATAATAAGTATTCCTCATTATTTACCTGTAGTTGAGATTGAACTTGCAACCTCCAGATGATCTGACTTAGAAACACATTTACAACCAAACACTTATATCCATGTGTCCTAAGGGACAAAACAAAATGAATTTTTGGGACTTATAAACCTAATGTCTCTATCCACCCATAAGATACTACTTGCTACTATTAGGTATGATTTTTTTGTTTGTTTTTGCCTTAGCTCATATTGCAATTGTTTTTTCTTTTTCGAGTTTTTAAAAAATAAAATTTATTAATGGTTCCCCAAATCATTCATTTCTATACTTAGGCTGCAGTAGCCTGTTGAGCAGACCAACATACGTGCTGCTTCTTTAAGATGTCTAATCTTCCCATGTTCTTTCCTATTATTTTTACTTTATCCTGCAAGGGTAGATGGTTTCCTTTTTCTTTCCATATATGGTCTGTCATACCTGACTTTTCGACTTCACCTCGACATACTACTTTTTGATGTTCCTCTAGCCTTACTTTTAGCATGTCTTGCCTTTGTATACTTTACCACAATGGCATATTGTATTCTGTTGGTTGGTTGGGGGGGGGGGCTTCACTCAGAAAAGATATTTTTGAAAAGTTGTCATTTCTGAATATTGTCCTGATATATGGACTACAAATCTTTTGACATAGGGCAAAAAAATTGCCAAGTTTTGGGGTATTGTTCTCTGTCATTTGATCCAGATTTCTTGGATAGTTGTTGCGATGGAGGTTATTTCTTAAACTCTTCAAAAACTAATGAACTGCCTTAATAAAGACCAGTACCTGACCTGTCTCGCCAATTTCAGTAATTGTCTCTTATACTGGTTATTCTAAAGAATGAACTTGCAGTTTTCAGCTCTCTATATGTTTGTGGTGTCACTACTGTCTCATCCAAAAATAGAATATCTTGTTGAAAGACAAAAAAAACGATGACTATAGATGCTGGTTCCTTTTAGCTATGGGAACCCAATACATTCACTGTTGGTCTAGTAAATTCTATAAGTAGGATTTCACTTTGAGGTTTATTGGCTGTTTTTACAGAATTATCATTCAACTTAGCTTTTGTTTGGCACAGAGCCAGGAGTATTGGGTCACTCAGTGAGAATTGAACTGAGAAACAATGGTCTGCAAACTTGTCAGCCATTACACCTTGAAATGCCTTTAAATGATGAATTATTTTCAAATTCCTGAAAGATCCAAATCAATGTAGATTTATAGAATAAGAACCGAGATACACTTTACTCCATTGAACTGGCCTTCCAGACAACCATTGTAAAAGTTTCTTCATCTGAAACATTAAGTACTAATAACTAATTTTATTTTCATTTCAGCTGTGACAGCTTTCGGTCATGAAAATTCAGGTAATGATATTTTGTTTCCCTAAATGAGAAAAAAGTTTGACATTTAACAGCTGCTCTCAATAGTAATAAAAGGTTATTTGGTAAAAATTTATTTAATCACGATATAATTATTTGAAGGAATGTGTAAAGTTCTGGATCTGTGTATATAAATAGACTTAGTTTTGTGATATGAGAAAATTGAAGGATTTCATGTGTTTTAATGTTTTGCTGAAGACATAAACAGCATTTAAATAGGTTAATAAGTTTTTTTTTCATCCGAAATTGAGTAAAAACAATCAAACGCTTATTGTTCAATGAGCTAAACAAGTTTGAATGAATATTTTTTAGGAGTGCCTAATGAAATTCATGTTGATTAGCTTGTTAAAAATAAAAGCCTCTTTTTAAACAGTATAATTACAATACAAATAAAAGGATTACTTTATCTAATTCATAAAAATAAACTTAAAATTATTTTCAGCAATTTACTGGGTTTTTTTTTTTTTTTTAAATTAAATGGAGGAAATAAATATTAGTAATATTAAGCTTGGTAAGCAATTTTACTAAGATACAAATTAAAAAAAAAAAAAAAATATATATATATATATATACACACACACATACTGATGCTCACTTCTATGGAGAGTCAAGGAAATTTTTTTTTTTTTTGTTATTAGTTTAAATGACAAAAATGATAGATCAAGGGAGACTCATAAATTTGTCTCACAAACAAAAGTAGAAAAGTGGCTGCAATTTTGAATTAAAGCTGCAACATACATAAGAAATTGTAAATATTCAATTAAATTAAAAAGATAACAAATGTCATGTATCTCATATTACTTCTTATCACAACAAGTCTCGTCTTCAAATTATATAAGAATTTGCTAAAATTGTTCAGATGAGACTTGAATTCACATTCTATACCTCAAGAACTTTCTATATCGTGTAGCAGTGTTAATATTTATGATGACATTTTTTAACATTAAAGTCATAATGATGAAATGAGTTTTCTGAAGTGAAATAATGAAAATACTTCATTTCAAAACCTCAGCTGACACAAAGAATGGATTAAAGTGGTGTCAAATAAAGGAGTAAAAATAAAAATGTCTAAGGAGATCAGAATGACTTTCAAGGCAAAATGTAATATTAGCATTACAATATACTATAGTGTGTTCCTATTGATAAGACTCCCATGTGTTATTTAAAATTTACACCATATCATTTGATGGCAGAAGGGATTGGTTAAAAATGTTCTGATAAAAAGGAAAAAAAAAAGAAAAATTGGGATCTTAGATAATAAATGTCATATTGTAAATTATTGTCCAGGTGCCCATGGTGTAATGGTTATCATCATAGGAAATGGACATGGCGACAAGAGTTCAAATCCTGGACGAGACTGATTGCATTTCACATAGCACTAATACCCTTGGGAACGGTATGAATCCAATAATTCTCCTTCCAGACATGGGTAAATTGTAGGGAAGACTGGAGTCTTCAGCCTTGGTGAGGCAACTAGTCTAGGAGAAGGAAAACTCAGAATTCAAACCTGTTAAACTCCGCTTAAAAATTGACCTTGTGTCATATCCTACGCGAGCGGAGGGGTTGGTAAATATGGTAAATTATTGTTCAACAGTTGATAAAAGATGTTGAATAAAAAAAATAGTATTAACTTTCAGTATTTCTTTCTTCAAAATGAAAATATGTCTATTTAGTTCTATTAAATTGTTTTTTGTTCTCTTTCAGTGAGAAGCCGAGTAAGGCGTGGCATGGTTTGCAATGTCTTAGGAAACATGGGTTGCTATGTTCACTGCCTTCAACTGGGACATAAGTGGGGAGGAAAATGCAATGAAAACAAATCTTGTTTTTGTAAGAACTGATTCCCCTACTAAAAAAGGGATGGAAAGGATTTTGTTAGATTATTTATGATATAGTTAAGTTATAAAATAAATTTTTATTTTAGAAAGAATAAGCAACTTTTTTTTTCCTAATTGAAAAGAATTATCATATAATTACAAGAGATTATTTACTTGACATTTAGAACATTTATTAGAAAAATGTTAGGTGATAGACACACAGTATATTGTGACATTGTGTCTAATAGAAACAAGCTAAGTAAACTTACTAACTCTATATCCCGTAATTACAGATAATTCTCAAATGTAATTGTTACATTTATGATCTTTCTTTTCTTGAGATATGTAGCAATTTTTTAGCTATAGCTGTCCAGAAAGTCTTTGATATTAATGGGGAAGGAGATAGGGTGGAGGTAAAACCTTATTAGGGCAATGCTACTTTATTTTCTTGAAAGTACTCTTTCACTTCTTGCACACTTATCTCAGCGTTCCTTCATTATTTCTCATTTGGGATTACCATCAGTTATCTTGTGTTTTTAATGTTGAAGATTGGAAATCTCCCTTTAAATGGTAATAGGCATAAGTTTCAGGGAGACAAATTTGGATTGAAATGGAGCACATTCCTGGGTGGTGCAATTTTTAGTCTGTGATTTCTGCTTGCTCATTGTAAATGAAATGGCCAAACAAGTTCACTCAATGGCATTACACTTCCGAGTCATCCTGGGGACAATAGTCTTTATGCATGCACTGTAAGGTCCTCTCCAATTGAATGCCAAGTGAAATCAAGGCAGCACAACTAATTCTCAATATATTCAAAATGGCAGGATACTTCTTGGATAGACCTTGAACATTTTTAATAAGAAAAACTGAACATGAAATTAAAATTTCATGAAAATATATTTTCTCCGTGTAGTTTTGAAGCCCGAGCTTCAGAATTTGCATAAGCATCAATTTGATTTGATTTTCTGCTTGAGAAAAGTTGGATATTAAAAATTGAAATGTCATCAATTTTAACTTAATTTCTTTTGTCTTTCTCTATCACACCAGTTGGCGTCAGTGAATTTATATAAAAAGACTGAAGCTGAAATAATGTACTAATCCCAGCTCATAAGGTTGATTTCATAAAACCCAACCAACCAGCTCATAAGTAACATGAAACACACACGTATATGTGTGTAATTAAAAAAACTTTTAAAAATTTATTTGCTCGTTTTTTTATAAGGAAAGGTAGATATGTTTAATAAAAATATAAAATCCAACAAATATAACGTTGTCTTTATTTGTATCAAATGATTTTTCATATAACCAATTTGGTTTCATCTCTCTTTCCACCACTATACAATGTGCATGGTTAACTATAGATTTATAAACCAACCAATATTTACTTCTCTCTGCAACATTTTGCAACCAATTTATCGCCTTAATATAATCTTCACATTGAAATATTTGAATGCATTTGCTCTCTATTGTACCAGCAGGATAATTGTCTATCACATCAAAAAATGTGTAGACATCGCAGAGATTTAATCCAAACCAGTAACTATAACATTCATAGAAAACCCTTAAATTGTTTGTCGGCAATCGGCTCCAAAAAAGTTTTTTTTATTTTCAGACGCATCAATTTTCTTTCTGATTCGCGTAATATTTCGCAAAATTGTCCTTAAGGGTAAATACAAATGAAGGAATCAGTGGTAGTGACGAAAACTTTTGTAAAACTCGTGTGGTGGTCTTGAATAAAAAGGAGACATATTCAATTGTTGGACATAATTATTCCTAGTCGACTGCTTATGGATTTTCCGTCCAGGAAACAATGTTTCCAGATAATAAACCCGTTGGAATGCACACGAGATTCTCTCTCTTTTACTCGGAGGAATTTAAGTTTTTCAAAATTGTTTGAACATGAGTGAATGGTATCAAATGAAGAACTTGGTTTTTCACAAAGGTAAATACGAAGATTTTCCAGTGAGATCTTAAACAAGGAAGGATTTTCTAGATCTAATTCTGGTTATGAAAGGTTTTATTCTGACTATTAATCTCATAAGTACAATGATTATTATTTAAGCACATTTCGAGGTATTGATATTTCTGCAATGACTGGTATTTGTCATTGTTTCTTTGCAAAATATTATTATAAGCAATGGAAGATGATGACTTCAATTCATCTACGTCGTCAATCCGAGGGAGGCTCTAATTTGTATCTTCATCAACATTAATGACTTTATTTCTTCCTACCAACAAAAACTATTAGTCTTTTCATCACAGATTTCAATTTCTGTCAAAGGATTAGAATTAGTAAGACGAGTAGTTGCTATGGTTTTTTTTCTTGTTGGGTTGTCATTATCGACAACATGACAAGGGGGACAGAGTCAATTGTTTTAGAAAACAAAGATTGATTCAATTTCTTATCATTGTAAACAGATTCAAAATTATGATTATTACTACGACTACTACTATTACCACCACCATTAATATTGGAAGATAAATCCATGTGTAAATAATCTAAATGTGGAAAATCCGACATCTTCTTCCTTTCGTTTTCACCAGAAAAATTATCACCTAAAGTTTTATGTTTATTGTCGTACACCAACTTTCCTTCACGGCTAAAACCACAAAAAGCCACTTTTTCAATAATCTGATGAAGAGGTTGGTATTTTTTACTAAAATATCGCAAAGCCATTTTGATTTGTTGATGTCTAGTGGTAACAGTCGAAAAACAAGTCTTTTTCTCCTCAGCTTCTGTCTGTAATTCTGCTGGGTAAGAATTTGTAGTAATACAGGCTTCAAAGATTTTTAACCACATATGTTGGATTATTTCCCGTTCGTGTTGATCGAATAAGTAACCATCCATGATTTCCTTGGCCAATAATCACAGGTTTACAAGTTCTTCAATTAGGAAAACACACATACAAAAAAGTTTTTTTCTTTTTCCTAGATTGTTGGCAAACAAATCATTTTCCCACCATCTGCTCAAAGAAATTAATAGTTCACATAATCAAAAATTAATAAGAGTCAATGTTATAATTAAAAATGATGTGAAAATTAAAAAATGAAACTAAAAGTAAAACAAACAGACAATACAAAACAAAATGCAGCTATGGGAGACAACTGTGTTTAGTCGGTTTCTCATTATTTATACCCCCCAGTCAAAAAAATCGAATCCACTTTGACCAAAACTGAAAGCAAGGAAATTATATGGATGTGATAGAAATAAAAATCAAAAAGGGCAAACATATTTGTTTGAATATATTTCAAGTAAAATTTGGGTTTTATTGTTGAGTTTAACTGAAAGAATATAAAAAAACAACAAACATTTTGACACTAAATAATGCAAAGAAAAAAAAGGAAAAAATATGTCACTTATATCAATATCACAACCAATTTCAAGTTGGTATTTTGATTTGCTTTATGTTTAAAGGTAAACAAATAAACTAACTAATGAACTCTACTCCTAACTTAGTGTTTAAAAGATTTAAAATTATTATCAAAATAAAAATTATCTTACTATAAAACTTGTGTTATGACATGTAAAAAAATTTCGTCGATTCAATAATCCAAATAGATATGTGTGTGTGTGTGTGTATTTCGAGAGGGTCTTTATTTTTAAATAATTGTTCCAAAAATGAGAGATCATTCTACATTGAAAGTAAACCCTCTCATAAAATGTAAAATAATCATTCTTTTTAGAAAAAAAAAAATGCGGTCAGTTCAAATCACACACACACACAAAAAAAAAACAATAAAAAAACAAAACAAGATCCCCCCCTTCACTGGTGAAGTTGAACAGTTACACATGTAGAATAAAATAAAATAATAGCAAAATCCACTTTTCAATCTGTAATTCTAGTGTGTTTCATTTCCGCAGAAATACAAGTCATCCAACCTAAAGTTAGATCTGAATCAAACCAAAATGTTTATATAAGCAGAATAATTTAAACACCAGATAATTCAAACCAAAGGAAATTTATGTTTTCATTTAATTAAAAAAAAAAATCACAAAAATGGAAGAGTTTAATTATAATTGACATTAAAGTTAAATATATTCTAATTACATTATTTGATTATTCAAAGAATAAATCTAAACATTTTATTAAGTTTTGAATTCAACAGCTTTTTCTTTCTATTTTTACTACATATAGAAATGTGTTACTTGTTTAAATAATTAAAAATGCCTCTTCTATTTACTCTGTATAGAAATGTGTTACTTGTTTAAATAATTAAAAATGCCTCTTCTATTTCCTACATATAGAAATGTGTTACCTGTTTAAATAATTAAAAATGCCTCTTCTATTTACTCTGTATAGAAATGTGTTACTTGTTTAAATAATTAAAAATGCCTCTTCTATTTACTCTGTATAGAAATGTGTCACTTGTTTAAATAATTAAAAATTTCTCTTATATTTACTACATATAGAAATGTGTTACTTGTTTAAAAAATAATTCAATCTTAGGTTTAAAAGTTTTGGCTTCTTAACCTTAATAACCTCTTAAAAAATGAAAATAAAAAGTAACAAAGCTGATTAAAAAACTGACCTGCATAAGAATGAAATTTCCAGAATCTTTAAACAGGTATAAATTATAAAAAGCTATCAAGATATATGATGTGAATTTATATCTCCTCTGAAATTATTTGTCGAAAATATCTCATTATCCTATTTACCCAACCCCTCCGCTCGGGCAGGATATGACACAAAGTCAATTTTTAAGCGGAGTTTAACAGGTTTGAATTCAGAGTTTTCCTTCTCCTAGACTAGTTGCCTAACCAAGACTGAAGAACCTAGTCTGTCCTACTATTTACCCATAGCTGGAGGGAGAATAATTGGATTCATAACTTTCCCAAGGGTATTAGTGCTATGTGAAATGCAATCAGTCTCGTCCAGGATTTGAACTCGTGTCGCCGTGTTCATTTCCTACGACGATAATAATTACACCACGGGCACCTCCATAAAATAATTACACCACGGGCAAATATCTCATTATAAAGAGCAACAAACTCAGGAGGAAAAAAACCCAAAAAACTAATCAAATATAAAAGCACAATAATCTTTTTAGTTTTGATATTTATTTACAATGTTTATATTTTCTTCTTTATTATTTGTTTACATTGTATGAAGAAAATACAACTTTTTGGATCAATATTCACAAAGAATATTGGCTGAAAGAATCTATTTTTTCAAATATATTTTTTAGCCTAGTCAGCTGGTATTATAGAATACACTGACTGCATCTCTGCAGAAGGGTAAGATCCCCACCCCAATCAGATATGACACAAAACCATCTGATAGTTCCAGTCCCAGAGCTTTGGGGAATGTGGAGTACTCCATTGTTATTACTCCCCGGTCCACTCAGACCTAGAGTGGTAGTATCTGTTAGGGGTTCTATCTAGGAGTCAAATAGAACTATTTAACCATTTAACTGTGTGTAAATAAATGACTGATGTTAAATTAAATTGTTAGTGATACATAGTAATACTTGAAACCATTTAACTGCATGCATAAGAATGAATAATGTTGAATAGAATTATTAGTATTAAATAGCAATACTTAAAACCATTTAACTGTGTGCAAACAAATCATTGATATTGAATAAAATCTTACCAATAAACTATTAATTTACATATCATATATATTTAATATATGTACCAACAATATTTGGCATTAAATAACCTGTAAGGGTTGATATGCCATAAAACCCAACTAACCATCAAATATATTTTTAGTTTTGTGGTGCCTGTATTGCCCCAAGCCCTTCCATCAAATTGAATTGAGGATTTCTTAAATAAGATTTGATATTTTTAATATGATCATACTAATCTCTTAAAATATGGCTTTGTTTTCCAGGAAACTTATAAGCTCAAATATTTCCTTAGATGACTCTTTGTTGACTGAAATGAAAACATTTCTATTGCATTGAAAATTCATAAAAATCTTATGATGACCAGTCAGTTTATCAGAAATACATTTGATGAAAGATAAAAAAAAAATTAAAGACCAAATTGCTGTGTGCTTATCTATATTTTATTTTGATTTTTTTCCCAGTCAAATGACATCGGGTCTAGCAGTTGAGTACAGACACAAATCCTTGTGTACTTTATACAGAAATATTACGATACAGATCACAGTCAGTACAGCAGTAGTAGGCCAAACAGTCTCATATAGGTTAGTAATAATAATAATAATAATCAAACAATGTCATAGTAGTAATCAACACACAATCAGCATTCAAACAAAACAATGTCCACTTCTAGGCCAACCTTAGGTCAGTGTTCAATTAAGAGCATTGTAAGAGCCAGTGTTCATGTCATTCATTGAACCATATCAGTGAGAAATGACAAAGAGGCTGAAATGAAACCCCTTCGTACCACAATATCTCCCAAATAAGTATTCATCATAATTTCAGGTTCATACCCCTCAGATATTCAAACCAGAAATTTTAAATTGGTATCAAGAAAGAAAAAAAAAAAAAAAAAAAAAAATCAAATTACTTTGATTTTGATTCAGAACCATCATTTACTCACAAGTTCATAGATTTTTGCCAGTATATAATTTAATATATAATAGATATTGCCACCTGCTATCTATACAATCATAAATGTAAATATATAAACACAAAAATATGTTGAATATCTGAAATTATATTTCACTTCTTTTAGGGAGCACCACAAAGTAAAACATAAAATTTGTGATTATGGAAGTTGGATATTTTTTTAATGCCCCAATCAAGGATTTTTGGACTGTAACTGTGAATTCTCAGTTTTAAAATATTTTTTAGATAATCACTTGCTACAAAAGATAATAGAAAAAAAAATTTTTTCTTTGTAGAATTTTAACAAGCAGATAATTATTGACTTCAAAAAACTAAAATGTACTTAAATATTTCATATCATTAAAAGGAAATTCTCACCGAATCCCACCACAAACTCTTTGTAGGTTAATACATGTAAACATATGTTTGTGTGTGAATGCATAACTCCTTGTTGAATAAGGACAAAAAAAGAAATCTGACATTTTTCTAAATTGTTTCTTTTTCAAGAAAAAAGAAAAAAAATTCACAGTAAGGTCTTCTAAGAGTCAAGCACACCACACTTCACAACATTGAAGTTTTTCTTCTTTTTTTTTTTTGCAAATTGATTAGTTAATCCAATGCAATAGAGATCAGTCACAATTATAGATTTACTTAAGCAATAGCAAATGAAACAGAAGCAAATTGAAATTAACAAGAGTAGCATTTGTTCTTTTCCTTAGCAATTTTACAATAATTATCTCCCTATTGATCAGTCAATATGCACATATTTGTCCACTACATTCACTGGTATTGGTTTTTAAAGTCATTGGTTGGACTTTTTAAAATCTAAAACTAATTGCAATTGTTAAACAGATCTTAGTTTTCACTGGCATCATTTTATATATATGATAAATTGAAATATAATTTTATCAAATGTTATTTTCCTTGGGTAACTGTTGAACAGAATTCTTTTCCAACAGACTCAAATTGAATCCCATCCTAAACACATTTTAATGCCATGACTTTTAATTTCATAACCATGTGATGATCTTAATGTAAAGTATATTTGTAAATAATGCATATGTTTTCCTTTCTAATGATTTGGTGGCTTTCATAAAAGAAACAAACTTTTTATCTTAGAGTTGTTCCCTTTGTAATTTTAAACATTGTGGATTGTCAAACTCAATTTGATCATTGTTTTTTTTTCCTTGTTATTTCTTTTCTTTCTAAAAGATTTTTTCCCACAAGGTCACACTCTTTGGTTTCAGCAAATTGTTCACCTACAGGCATGTATGTGTGTGCTCTTGACAACAGGGTAGCAGACTGATGAGAGACAAGAGCTTTGTTTGACATGGTTGACTGCTAGGAAGTGATTACACTCACATAAGATAGGGACTTCCTAGAGGGACACAGCAAAACATTTAAACACTCTTTTTATCTTGCTTTCACTCTGAGACTGATGACCAACCATTAAGTTTTATTTCACAAACAACAAATAGAAATATAACAAAGAATTCAACAAAATAAGATTAAAAAAAAAAAAAAGAAAAGAAATTTTTTTTTCAACAAAGAATACAGGCTAAACAATAAAATAATGAAAATAACCATACAGTTAAAAATGTATATGTATATATATGTGTATATATATATATATATATATGTGTGTGTGTGTGTGTGTGTGTATATATAAATGAAAAGTGTATCTTAGCACTGACTAAAGTGACTACAACATTTAAAGAAAAACTAGGGGAAAAAAATGAAACTTGTTTGCACAATAATTAAACAGCTTTAGACAATGAGTTGGTTCTATAGCTGTTCATATTAAATATAACATGTTCAAAGTAGCAGTCTGTATCTTGCTGTTTTTTGTTTAAGTGTTGGGGCCTAGAATATTAAATGTAGAGGTTGGGGTTATAACTGGAGGAAAGTTGGAAACTTATTTGGCAATCAGCAACTACTTACACCTTTCAGCAATCATTACTGCTGCTGTCATGAGTAAAAACAGGCAGACCAATAATAATCATTTAAGATTAGAGGAATAAAACTAGTAGAATTGAAGAACAAGACAAACAGAACACATGTGATTGAGGAAATGTAAAAATAAAAAAAAATAAAAACATAGAAACATTGCCACTAAGCAATGAGAGAATTATTGACAAATAATAATGACACAAAAAATAATAATAAAGAGGGTTTCTCTACAAATGAATTAAAGAAAAAGTAGCTATTTCAAATAGGTCGTGTTTAGTTTTGATTTGGACAAAATAAAGCAGTATTTTGAAAGGGTCAAAATATCTTACAAAATAATTAACTAATTAGATTGTTAGGAAGTTCATTAGTGTGCTTTATTCAGAAATATTGGTATTATCATGGAGAGAAAGATGAAAACATTATCAATGAAATCCAAGGATACGAATTCATACTGTATGTGTGTGTGTCTGTGTATATATATATATATATATATATATTACATACCTACACACATAGTAATATATATGTATACACACGCACACATATTACACACACACACATATATATTTTGTGTGTGTATGTGTTATAAATAGGTGGTTGAAAAATGCTTTTTTATATGTGGTCTTATAATAAAATCTTGATAGCTGAAAATTACGGTATCTAATATATATATATTTCTAGTACAAAAAGAAAATTTAAAAAAAAAATGTTTATTTTTATAGGTGAAAATTTTTTTATTGAAAAAACTAATATTTGGCTTTTCAAGAATTTGTAAAAACCAAGAGAAAAATGGTGTTTTTAGAGTCTACTCAGTGTATAATGTGTGTGTGTGTGTGTGTAAATCTAGAAACATTATACGTTTGGAGAGAAAAGTTAAGTCAATACAATAAAATAAGTATAAAACATAAAAAAAAGAGAAAATTAAAGAAATAATTAAGTATGAAAATAGAAATAATGACCAAAAAACTTGCTGGAGCATCTTTACTGTAGAATCAGTTTCAGATTAGATATGCACCCTTCCTTACCTATTGAAGATTTTACAAACTTACTAATGACATCAGAGGTCACTTAATATGAAAGACTTTCTTTAAGGTCTATGTCACTACCGTAGAACAAGAAGTATGCCTAACAGAACAAACCAGGCCACCGAGCAGACAGGAACATACAGGAGACAGATGAATCAATAGTATCAGAAAAGCTAATTAAAGAAAGAAACAAGTGAGAAGGTCTGTAGAGTAATAGTTTTCATGAACAGCAACATAAAGACTCAATGGAATAGAAATGAGCTTTAAACAGACAGGATTAGAAGTTAAATTAGTCAGATGTATGTTAATGAAATAGTAAGTGGAATATGTTAGTAGTCATAAAGTTCAAATCAAAATAAGCAGAAAATTCTAAGAAGATGTAGTGCATAACGGAATCAACAAGAGAATGAAAAAAAAAACCAAAAACAAAAAACCCAAGAATAATATTTCAGATGGAATAATAATGGGATCCTTTGGTTAAAAACTGTAACATTAGATGAAAAATGGAATCATCTAGCCAAGTTCAAATTCTGGTCAAAGCTTTTTGTTTCACACTAATGCGCCTGGGAAAGGTATGAATTCATCTCTTTTTACCCTCAATTAGGGGGAAATTGGTGGGTAAAATGGGGTAAATTGTGCTCTTTAACTTTAGGAGAGCAACTAATTAAAAAGAAAGAAAACTTAGAATTCAAACCCCTGCCAACTTGTCATGGCAGAGTGACGTCAATTAGTTGTCTCATGTCTTACAGACCTTGAAGATGGCCTGAGTCCTGCAGAGGACTAAGGGCAAAAAGGCTGATGGGATCAGATATATATATATATATATATATATATATATATATATATATATATATATATATATATATATATATATATATAAAACCATATGAACTATTTACCAATTTTATCACAAGTTTTACTTCCTAGAATTCATTTATTGTAATTTACATTAACTTACATAACTATCAAGAGATTAATTTCATAAAATATATTTGGTAAGTACATTTATTAATATAAAGGATAATATAAGAATTAATAAGTTTTATGGTCATAATGAAGCTTACAGGTATGTTATATTGTACAGAATATTATCAGTGTTGATGTTTGAAAATTGGTAGATAAGGAAAAATGCAGCAGCCAATATTACAATTCTGTTGAGTTTATATCTATAAAAGATTGAACTTGTTTCCATCATAGAAACATTCTGTGACCATTCTATATTGTGACTCATAAACACTTGAGCAACCAACAAATGTTCTCTCAGGAAACAAGAGAAATTTCTAAATTAAGTGGCAGTGTAGTGAAAGTTCTTGTCAAATCATTTATATTTTTGTTTATATAAACAAGATAATGAATACACATAAATGATAGAAACAATAAAAAGAGAAGACATCAACCAAGAAAATGAAATCTCTTCAAATACCTGTAAAAAATTGTTATACAGTTTTTTTTAATGCATTGTACTTCATTTTCAATTATTCTAATCCAGAATGTGGATTATATAAATGTTTAAGTTAGAAGGTTAAGATTCCAATATTTAAGAGTCCGTATAGAATTCATTTTTAGTATTTTAACTTTTATCATCTCCAAATATCATCCATTAATATAAGATAATTGTGTATAAACACAGACAATAATCAATAAATTATTTATTAAATAACTATAAGAAGAACAAAAGCCTCAATAAGTATCAGACAATACTAACCACCAGCAGTTTATTATTATGCATTCTATAAGACTTAACAGAAATAATATTTTTAGTAATTAAAAAACAAAAATAATCTTCAACTTTCTTTACTTAAAATACATGGGCAGAAAAGCAGTTTAAATCAATTAAAAATTACTAACAATGCCTCATCTTTCAAGTATAGAACCATACTCAATGATTCTGTTATTTTACCTTGTATATACTGGCTGGACTTGATACAGTATCAATTGTTCAAATAAAATATCACAAAGAACAAAAAACAAAAGAAGTAGAAAGTTTAAATTGAGATGCGATTGTTTTTTTCTACTTCAAGATTCCCTTCCAAAAGAAAAATCAATCAAAATAAGAAATGGCTCAAAAGGAAAAGAATAACAGCAGAGTTTTTCCATCCTTTATCAGTTAATTGCTAATCCTCTCTACCACCAGTAAATGTCCTGAATGTGGAGTTATATCGAAAAAACGAAATTGGGCAAGTCTGACTAGATTTTGGTAGAATAGTCAAAAAATATCAGTGAGTTACATTAAAGACTTGATGGGAGGAATTAGCGAGTATTAAAAAAAAAAAAAAAAAAAAACGGAAGGAAATCACAGAAAATTAAACCATGGAGAATCAACGAGAACTTGGAAAAGAGAAAACTGTATAGGAGAACAAAGTGCTTCAGAAAAACTTGATGTAATAACTGATCTTTTTTCTTTTTCAAATAGCCCTAGTTGCTAGAAACCTATATATGTCCATAATATTGAAAATACTACTTAATAAAACTGAGTACTTTATAAAAGTATCTTCACAAAGAGAAATCTATTAGAGCTAAAACTGTTTTTATCACTGCTACTTTGACTTGATATATAATTCAAAAGAAATTTCAAAGATTAAAAATCAAATAAAAAAGAAAAGTTGCTAGAAATTTATTCATATTTAAAAAAAGATTAAGATGATATTGAATATTATTCCAATGCAACTTATCTTATTGGTGGTAATGATGATGAAAGGTGGGGTGATAATCTAATCATTTTTGATGATGGTAGCACATAAAGAGAATCAGGAAAAGATAATATCTATGAGGAGTATAATTTTTCTCTTTGTCATTTAGGATAATTATAAGCTAAAAAACATCTTTTGCTTTGTTGACTTGAAATAGTTTCCAACATTATAGGGCAATACTTCAGAAAGGTATAGCTTTCAAGATATTCAATAGAATTTTTATTCAAAGTGGGAAAAGAACCAAACAGGACATAGAATAATTATAAAGAAATCCAAGAATAAACTACAGCAATAAAAAAAGATGTTTTGCAATTACAAGTAAAGTTTTAAGAGAACATGTATAGGAAATCATAAGGAAATCATTTAAGGGGATAATAGCTGATGAACAATTCAAAGATAAAATCCATTTATTCATTTTTTTAAAAATGTTAGCAATTGCATTTTCTTAGTAGTATTTAATGCAATCAAAGTGGTAATGAGTACTTCAAGCTGATAGTTTAATTGTACAATAATTGACTGCTGAATTAATAAAAACATGTTCCTCATTTAACAGATATGTTAATCATTACAACTTTTTTTCCATTTCAGAAGCCTTTTTTCTTAAACAAACAAAAAATGTGGCTCTGTGTGCCCTATTTCTTCAGTGCTTTTCATTAAATAAAATATTTTTTTATTAAAACAAAAAGCCATCAAACAAAGCAATAAAATGACAAAAGCTGATCACACAGAGGCAAAATTACACAACATCCATTAATAACTGTAGTCATTACAGAGAAGTAGGTGTTTTTTTTTTGTGTGTGTGTGTGTGTATATATATATATATATATCCTGAGCAGGTATCTTGCTTTATTTTCAAAAATAGAATCTAAATCAATTCTTTTAAAAGTTAAACTGAGAATATTTTTTAAATCATTCATTTAAAAAAGAAAATGAGAAATGGTCAGCCACAGAGGAAATTCTCAGAATAAAAGCTTCTGATGATAGAATATTCTTGACCCTTTCTTAACCAATCATGTCTTGGTTGCAAATAAAATATATAGAATATTTAAAGAGTGCCTACCATCAACAGAAATATAGTGTATAGAGTATTATACACTCTAATTGGTAAGGTTTATAAATGCAGATTCTATTGGAAGTAAAAGAAATTAAGTCACATTGAAACAAAATAGCATGTACTTGTCAGTAATCCGAGAGAGAGAGAGAGAAGAAAAAAAACAAGAGATGCAGTATGATTGTACAATAATACTGCATAGATTTATAGAAGACAATATAAAGTGCTGTTCTTTCCTTCCTACTAAATACAGTTGCTTTCTTGATTTGCTCTCAAGAATAAATTATTGATCATTAGTAAAGAGATAATAACAGCAATGTCCTAGATAAAACATCAGAAACTTATAGAGACATTTCCAAAGAAGCTGGCTGTTTTTTACTCATTAAGAGTTATTTATGACCATAGTTGATCCAGATAAAAATATCAAACTCTAAATTATAGTCTGTCTTTCTTTGTTATTTGTGGATTGAATATTTTGGCCACTGAGACTTGACCCAGATGGAATAAAAAGATCTATCCAAAACTATTCAATACCTTTATTGGTTATAATGAGGGACCAATGAATGCAAATAGCAGTTGGAGAATTGAATCCATTACAATGACAAGTCTTTGAAGCCCTGTGCAGATCACAAATAATAATGGACTTTACAATGCATACAGTGTATATATATATATATATATATATATATATATATGACAACCCATATACATCTTTTTTTTTTTTTTCTACATATTCATTTTCTATGCTGTATGGTGTGTGACAAATCTACAGTCTGTATGTGTGCGTACTTACAAATACAATGTTCATGGGAACTCACTGTGGCCAGAGATCTGATGCTTCCATAAAAAAAAAAAAGAAATCAACTTGGCACACATAAAGGCCCATGTGATCCTTCCCTCTGTCTTTTGTTCATGGCAAAACATATTCACAAATCAATTTAATAACTACAAAATAGTTAATTTACATCTCTTTCATATGTGTACATGCATGTGAATATATATATATATATATATGAGCATTCAAATATATATATATATATATATATATATATATATATATATCTTTACATATTTCAATTTGGTTTTCTTTTGTTCAATTTTTGTTTTTTTATACAACAGAAGAAAATATGAAGAAGATCTGACTGAGGCTGCCACCTATTAACAAAATTTATACATAAGTGGAAAGGACAAACTAACAGCTCAAAATAATCTGGTGTAGTAAGCACCAAACAATATCAAATGGAATTGAGTAATACATGAGCAGCTAGAGCAATGAACAACTGCTCTTTCAAAGCTGCAGACATGCACATCATATAAAGGGAACAAGTGGAAAAAAAGGAAAGAAAAAACAATAGGTGCAAAGAAAGGTGGGTAATTAATAGTGGGAAATATAGAATGATTGGGAAAAGAATTAAAGTGGGAGACATAGCAGGTGGACAGCAACAGAAGGAAGGGATATTATTTGTTCTCAATCAAAGTCTGTATCCGAAGGACCAATTCTCGACTAATTTTCAACACTTGCTTGGCATTGTGTCGTTCTGCCATCTCTGTGGAAAAAAAAAATAGATATATGAAAAAAAAAATGATATTGGGTTGAGTCATAAATAATTTTCCTTTTTTTTAAGTATTTCAAACACTTACACTGTTTCAAACATAACTGGAAATTACCTGATCAAAAAATGCCTTCATTGGTCATTCTTATTTCAGCAGTGAAAGAGTGTGCATCATAATTGAATCTATAATCTCACTCTCTTAAAATGGAAGAACTGAAAGTGCATATTCAAAATTTAATATTGTAGGAGTTTAAGGATAACAAAAACACTACAGAAACATCTAAGAAAATTTCTAGTGTTTATGGCCAAAGTGTACTGACTGCCAAGTCAGAAACTAGTTTTCAAAGTTTCATTCTGGTAATAGATCATCAAGAAACAAACCCAGACTAGGATGCTCATCAGACCTCAATCAGGATGCTTTAAGAGAATTGGTAGAATTTAATCCATGCAAAAAACTCAAAAAATATCACTTGAACTCAAAACATTGCAATCCATGGCCACTTGAAAAACATAGGAAAAGTAAGAAAGCTGGGTGTTTGGCTTTCTCATACTTTTAATAAGAATTAGGAAGATCATGTATCGATACAAAAAAGATATTTAATATTTATTAGCAAAATTGCCTTCTGTTGATGCTTTTTTATATAGTTAGATCTACTTAATTTCGTAAAACCTGGAGATTGGTAAATATAATAAAATACAGAAATTAACCCAGTAAATCTGAGTCTAACTTTAACAACAATTTTTGAGATTTATTTGAGATTGCATATGAAAATACAGATTGTTTTATTCTCAATGAATAAATTTTTTTTATTTGCCAATTCATTTTCTTGATAAATATTAAAAAATCATTCAAATGACTTGATACACACTGATTTAAAAAAAAATTAAATTATCTTTATTAATCTTCATGTAAAATTTAAGATTTTAGATTTGAATGAAAAATAATCTCAGAGCAAATAATGTATACTATCATGTTAAAGTTTGTGTGTGTGTGTGTATGTGTGTGCATTCAAAGTTTATTGTCAAATAAAAAGACCCAGAGAGACATGATTTTTAGCATGGATATTAACTTGACATTGGATGAAATTGATTTCAAGATCATTTGACATCATTTCTGGCCAAATGAAATTTGATAGAGATCTTTAAATGAAGAACAAAAATATTTTTTAACCTCATCAATAGTGAGAATGAGGACACATTTTTCACCAGCTATATGATGGGCATTCATGAGGAAAATAGGAGAAAAATAACAATAAATTTACATAAGAGAAAGAAAAAAGAAATGTGTATAGAGGCGATTGTAAACTAATCAGAAATTTTCTTTATTTTTAAAACTCTTTTTGTTGTCTTTGTCATTCTTATAAATCTGTGTGATTCACAGAATTTTGCTAAACATCAGAATTATTTCATGAAAACATTTTCTCTTGAATTAATCCCTACAGTATGTATTGCGTATTTGATGGCATTCACCCAATGTTATTTAAACCAATTCTGCATGTGTATTCATCATGTACATGAATTTTCTTTTTGAGATTGGGGTCTAAAGGTGATCCTCAGCCCCGTTCATGTATTATTCCCCACATATCCCCAGGTACCTCAGCCAGTTTTACATATTTTTCAGATATTTTACTTTGTACAAGATAGTTTTTAATAATGATAACTTTCATAAATAATATGCCAGCATCTAAAATTTGTCCATTTTCTCTGATAAAATCAACTATTGTTACCATTGTCTCGATAACAACATCAAATATGACATTATTCAAAATGTCATTGCTAGATATAAAGTTGATTTATGACTAACAAAATTTTAAAGATGTATTTTATTGTAAAAAGTAGACTATGTCACTTATAAAAATGATATTTTATAAGGGTAAATTGATTAGTTCAGTTTATTGTTTAGGCTTATGTTCTACCTACTTTATGATTCATCTCTTATTACTTATCAGTGAAATCAAAAATTTTGTAATTTGAAGATGAAGGAAGACCAAACTGTCCAATCAGGGGTTTTAGAATTAAAGGGAGATTATTCAGTTGTGACAGTGATGTTTTTAATGAAGCAGGTTATTTTAAACCTATTTTAAATTCATGCAGAAAAGAATGACTTCTTCATGATTTTGTTTTTAAAAAAATAGCAACCTGGCCTTGCAAGGTTTGAAACTGAAAACCATATTTCAAAAACTTTATTTTTTGCAAAAAAAACAAGATGGCTGCACTGATAAAATAGCATGCATGAAGATATATTTTTCTTATAAATCAACATAAACAGGAGTTATACATCAGATGCATTAATTTTTCTTATAGTGAAAAAAGTAATAATATCACTTAATAGAAAATGTTTCAAATGAAATGTCTATTTCTTTACCACATAAAGTATATTTGGAATAAATGTATTTCTTAGATTATACAAAAGAATACACCTAAACATCTGACAAATTTAAATGTGCATGAAAAAGAAAAACACACACAAAAAATACAAGCTTCATGATAAATGAAATATCTTCAGTATTCAATAATATTTTAATGAAAATCTGATGACAAAAAACAAATAAACATAAAAACAAAACAATCCAACCATTCATTATAGTCAGTACTTAAATAAAACTCACCGTTGAAAAATTTGATGATATCAGTAAAGTCCATGTTGTTGTCAAGGATAATGTCACGATAGAACTCAACTAAGGCCAGAGCAATGAAGAGGACAAAGTGAGCTGAGCTGATGTGCTTGGCAGCCCAAATTGTCTCCCATACACAGAACACATCATCATAAACCAATTCTAAATTAAAGAAATAAACACAACAATATCAAAACATTTAAAATATACAAGATCAATGACATAAAGTAGTGAATTATGCTTGATTTTCTTTTATTCATATCTGTTAATGTACAATAAGTAGACATTGAATTAGATAAATTTTGGTTTGAATTTCAAGATCAATTTTGAAAGGATCAAACTGACTTTTAACAGCTTCTGATGAACAGAAAATAAAAATAGTATATTAACATTTATAGTACTTGAAAATTATACAATTGGATAGATTGATGTTTAAAGTATCTTATTTATAATTGTTAATTTTTAAAAAATTCTATGTATCAAGTCTTAATACTTAAAAAACTGTAGCTAAAAATACAATACCTACAACATTGGGAATCAAATAATAAAGTAAATCTGTAACAGTGTTAAAAATCAAAAACTCTCAGAAAATATTTTCTAATTGTTTTGATTATAATTTTCCTAAATTGCCTCAATATTTATGAGAAGGTTGCTTTATTGGGCAAAAAGCATCATTTCACCTGTCACATAGGATTTTAAAATTTGATGATTTTAAAAAGACATGACTGTTTTACTAACCTCTTTTAAAATCCAAGAGGAACCATCGGTAACAAAAATAAAAATGGGTATAGTCTCCATTCTGGTGCATATGCTCAAATAATTCAGAATCAAGAATCTGAAAAGTATAGAAAAGGTCAAAATAATAACAAATATTTTTTTGTTGGTTTTTTTAAGTTAAAGATTGTATACCAGGAAACTATATATATATATATATATATATATATATATATATATATAAATATATATATATTACTACAGTACCAAGTGTATATAAACTTCAAGAGAGTGGAGGAGGATTGCTTTATCTCTTGAGGGTTGAAAAATTTATCAACTGTTAACCCATTCACTTCAGTTTTTGCCCTAGCTGTATTCTTTTTAATTGCTTTGGTAATCTAGTGATATTTTAGAGCGGTTACATAACTATCATTTTCCCAGGTTGGTTGTCTTTAGTAACTAAGGTTATAAGGGTGAAAGTCCATGAGTATAACTGAAAATAAACCTCTGGATCGACTCAGATGACTCAAGATTGTTGAAATTATATCACAGTTTATTTAGTAGTGAAATTCAATTGTCTTTTTGGAGAATTTGAGGCAGATGATGCTTTTGAGTTTTCCACTTTCCTCTATTGTGTCTGGGTGTTTGAGCAGCATCAACATGCTGAGACAGAAACTGTTCATCAGACTGGGCTGGGAAATGAACTGATGTGTTTGTTCCTGGGCAGCTTATATAAGCTGTCCTTGGTTCTTAACATTGAATAGCAGTCTGATTTAAGGAATTAATCTTGAATTTCACACAGATTTTATTTATTTATATTTAGATGGTATTTTTATCTTGAGATTTACAGTTGGAAAAATTTTCAAAGTGACCTCCTAAGATATAATGTAATTTTTGGATGGTTGTAGTAAAGAATAATGTAAATTTTAAACTTGCAATTTAGCAAAAGACATAAATCATGTTGACTGCAGGCCAGTGTGCAAGCATATGGGTAAGTGAAATTTAGTTACATTGGTTTTTCCAGGGTTTCATGCACTAACAAGGAGTTGTCCAGTTGCAATGGGAAAAGAAGGAAGAAATGTTATGCGAGAAGAGAATTTCTACAAATTATAAAAGTTGTCAAACCTGAATCAAAGAGCGCATATTTGCAAAGTGATTATCCATGGCTCCACCGTGAGGGAAATTGTAGGCCATTCGCTTCATCAATTCACAGAAACAACTGTATGTTAGAGCCTCTGGAAAATGTCAAAATAAAGACAAAAATATTCTACTTATTTGATTAATACAATTATTTTAGCAAGGAAGCAAGAAACTCTAAAGGTTCAGATTTTAAATGCAGGAAAAAATAGATGATGATACAGAGAATAGAGAATTGGTTTAAAAAAAAAAGATTTTAAAAAATTCTAAGTCAAATGTCTACACTTTGTCAGCAAGAAGTGAAATGTTTTTTTTTTGTGCATTCATATGCGTTTCATCTTTTAAATAGATTAGCATAATTAGTAAGTAACAAAGTTCAAATTTGGCAATATTTCAATAAGTGCTCAGATCAATATTATGTGACATAGAATATTTGATTCATCCCCACCTGATATGAGAATAAAATAATTTATCAATCATACATGTAATATTAGCTGAAGAAAAATTAAAATATAGGATCCTACTATTTGATAATTCTGTTCATCTGTAATCTTGATTATGTTAAAGTATATGTGTGTGTGTGTGTGTGTGTGTGTGTGTGTGTGTGTGTGTTCAGAGATTACAGCCAAATAGAAAGGGGGGAATTCCCATGATGTAATGACTAAAGTACTGGATTGCAATATCGTAATGAGTTCAAAATTCAATTGTGCTATTATGTTCAGACTAATACCCTTTGGAAAGGTATGAAACCTATTATCCCTCCAGCTATGCATTAAAAAGTATGTGAGTATGTGTAATATTCCAGTCAAAGGGAAGTAACCGTAAGCCACATCACAAGCATATATCTCCCTTGACCTATCAGGAAAAGGAAGTAACTGTTGAGTCATGAGCAAAACAGTGGCACTAGTAAATAATGTAAATAAAGTATATTGCCGGGGAATAAGTCAGTCCTACCTCCAGCAGTGAGCTGTTAACATCTCTGTGTTCTGTTCTTTTCTTTGTTACCCACAAGCCAGGCTTTAGACATTACAGTGTATTCATGGATTACAGCCAAATAGAAAGGAGTCCCCATGGTGTATTGGCTAAAGTTCTATATTGCAATATTGTAGTGAGTGAATTCAAAAAGCAGTTGTGCTATTATATTCACTTTCAGATTCATCCCTTTAGGTAAGGTATGTAACCTTTTATCACTCCAGTTAGGCATTAAAAAGTACTACTACAGACTTTTACAAGGATGGCTTTGGCATTAAATGACACACAAAGGTTGATATGCCTTTAAACCAAACCAAAATGGAAAGTCCTAGGGACCTTATTATTTTCATGGATATTGATTGTGCAAGATTAACTTTTGAGAACATTTATGTGAAGTCATTGCAGTTCATTAGATGACAAAATACGCCATTTCTGACCAATCAGGAGATAGAGAATTTGGTAGTACAAAAATATTTTTTTAATCTTATAAATCATAAGATATGACATGGTCAAATTCATATTTTTCACAATGACAGCTATATGTCAGATGTTCATGAGTAAATAATGACTTAGAATTTGCAAAAGATAAATGACTAAGAATTATTGTGTTAGAAAAGGCTCTCAGAAAGTAATCAGAATTTTTTTCCTTTATGTTTAAAACTCCTTGTGATGTAGTTATGTCATATTTCTGTATCCATGGAATCTTGATAAAGTATATTATTTCATTAAAATATTTTGACTATTTTTTCCCCAGAACATTGACAGTTACCTCTGTTACGAGTGTATATCTTAGATTTGAGAAACAAAAAATAACTTTAAAAAATTAAAGTATGAAATTCATAAAAAGTTAAAGTAATTATAAAAGATTTTAAAAAAATTTACATCTTATAATTAGTAATAAATTGGGTTTTGCAATGGATACTAATAATGCTATGAGTCAGATGAGTACATTGTAAATTGTTTTATGAATTTATTTTTATGATAAAATGATGTTTACCATAATAAGCTTCTGTTCTATCTACCTATTGCTAGATGAAATTTGGAGAGAAAGTTTCTGCCAAGTAACTTCCCTTGCATTAGATATGTCATGAGGGCAATATTCCTTACCTCCTCAATCTCAGGATTATACAGCCAACAAACTAATTGTGAAAAACCAAAACAAAACAAAAAAACCCCAATTACCATCATCAAAGATAACCAGCAAGGGAGCTACAAGATCACACATTCCTTGTACATAACCAATTTCCAGATGCTCCCAAACATACCTAGGGAGAAAAAAGGAGTAAAATACATAAAAAATAATGTACTGAAATAATCTTTCATGTGGTTAATAATAGAAAAAGAACAAATTAATTACATCAATCTTTTATAGCTATGAAATGAAGATCTATCAAATATCTTATAAAATGATTGTTTTGAAAATACAGTTTTTGTAAATTTTGTGGTTCAATAGGCAACTTTTCTGATAAAAATTTTATATAAAACTCCCAGAAAAATTTTTGAATTTCAACTTAGTATAATTTGATATTTTATTATCTTATAATATCAGTCAACAGAATTGCTTGATAGATCAAAATTGTAACTATTTAAGATGTTATGAAGATTTAAAAAAGAAAGAAAAAAAAAAAGGTGGTAATTTTTTTCTAATAGATATCAGTTATCATTCAGAACGCTATTTACATACAGATATGACAATGAAACAGCAAAAGAAAAAAAAATTAAATCACACGCAAATATGATCAATAATATATGCATGTTGGCAGTAATTTGTTGTTTGTGAAGGAATAGTGAGGAGTAACAATTTATGACATGTTAGCTGTTTATTGGAAATACATTTTTTTTTAAAATCATCTATTGAGAATTAAGAAAGTTTTAGCAAAAACTTTACGTCTTTAAATCCTTCATAGATATAATTTTCTAAAACTTTAAATTCAAGAATAGATTAATACAGACAGTGAAAAGTGTCTATTAAGTTTGCTTCTAGGCATTTTATTTACTATCACAAATGTATATAATTTTACCACTTGGGTATTACCTTTATATCAGATGTTTTGACATCCTTCTTAAAAGTTATTTGACTTCAACAATCTAGTATGATTGATTAATGGTTGGTTGGCTTATGTTTTATAGCATATCAACCCAAACGTGTTATTAAATGCTAAATCCAGTCTTTATATAAAGTATGATTTGTGAGCACATAGTCTGTCGGTAACTTTATTTCTATATGAATTGTAAGAGTTCATTTGATTGTATACAGTGAAATGGTTTCAAGTATTCATATCTAGTAGTAATAATTCTATCAAATATAAATCATTTGTTTGCATACAGCTAAATGGTTTCAAGTGCTGCTATTTAACATAAGTATGTGGTGCATTCAATACGTTTCCAGACTTTTTTTGTACAGGCATTTAAAATTGTCACAGACTCTTGAAAATTCAGTATGTTATTGCTTATGAGATGACTGGCCAATTTTTATGATTTCAGGTTCAAATGAACAGCTACGGTAGGAATTGGAATATACCCTACTAAAGCCTAATTGTCACAGCTGGTGAATTTCAAAAATGCAATCTGACACATTAGAAGAACGATATGCAATAAAATTGTGTTTTAAACTCGGAAAAAATGCCACAGAAACGTATGGAATGCTTCAGACTGCTTTTGGAGCATCTTGCATGAATTGAGCATCAGTTTTTGAGTGGCATAAGAGATTCAAGGAAGGCAGGGAGTATGTGAGGGATGATGAGAGGTGTGGGAGGAGTAAGGAGGTCAGAACACCAGAGTTGATTGGCCAAAGGGTTAGGGTTAGGGTTACCATGGTGAGGTTTTAAGGGAGTTCAGGAAGAGGTTCCGTCTGAAGAGGCCAGCACTCTTCAAATCTGGTCAGTGGCATTTCCACCAGGACAATGCACCAATCCACAACTCCATCCTTGTCACAGACTATTTGACAAAGATGGGCATCAAGACACTTCCTCAGCCTCCCTATAGTCCAGACTTTGCTCCCTGTGACTTTTGGTTATTCCCTAAGCTCAGAGGCTGTTGTTATGAGACAATTGGGGAGATGAAAGAGGCTGTGACGAAGGTTATTGACATGCTCACACAAGAAGACTTCCATCGAGCCTTCCAGAAGTTGTTGGAATGGTACAACAAGTGCATTGCAGCTGGAGGAGATTACTTCAAAAGGGACTAGAGTTTCATGTGTATACTATCAATAAAAGTGCCCATACGAAAAAAGTCTGGAAACTTATTGAATGATCCTCGTAATTCTATTTATGAAGTATTCCTATATGATATAAACAATTTGTCTACAACTGTATAATTTTAAACGACTAATAATAATAATTATTAGTAAAAGATTCAACAGTTCTATTTGACCCATAGATAGGTCTCTAACAGGTACTACCAATCCAGGTGAGAGGAGACCTGAGAGTAATGGAAATGAATAGGTTTGTTTGTTTGGGTTTTATGGCATATCAACCATTGTAGGTTATTTAATGCCAAATCCATTTTTATACAGATAAACACTTGTATTTCAAACAATTCAGCTTAGTATAAGTACTCAGTTTAATTGTCAAAAACATTTCTATTTCAAGCTATTCAGTTTAGTCAAACAGTTCTAATTCAAACAATTTAGTTTAGTATAAGTATAGTTTTTTGTTTACATACGGTTAATCGTCAAAATAGTCTTCTTTCAAATAATTCAATTTAGCATAGTACAGTTTCAATGTCAAAAACAGTTCTATTTCAAACAATTTAGTTTAGCATAAGTATGCAGTTTAAATATCAAAATAGTTCTATTTCAAGTAATTTAGTTTAGCATAAGTATGCAGATTAGTTCTATTTAACCCATAGATTGGGCCCTATCAGGGGCTACCACTTCAGGGCCTGAGTGGACCTGGGAGTAATGGCAATGAAGGAGTGCTTTGCATTCCCCAAAGCTTCAGCATTACTGGAATCTCACCATCAGATTGTTTAGTGTCATATCCAGGACACTTGCTGGTGGTGGTGGGGGTCTTACCTCTCTGCAGAGGTGCAGTCAGTGTATTCTACAGCACCAGCCGATTGGACAAGAAATGAATAGGGTACTCCACATTCCCCAAGGCTTCAGGACTGGAACCTCACCATCAGATATAGTTTAGTGTCATACCTAGGATATTCATTGAGAAGAGGTTTTAATCCTCTGCAGAGGTGCAGTTGGTGTATTCTAGAGCTCCAGCCGATAGGACAGGCTAATTGCAGATATTCAGTAAAAACAAAACCTAGTGCCTTAAAGTTAAACAATGGTCTAAGTCTAATTTCTCTCAACAGGACCCTCAGCCACAACCTTCAAGCAAATCTAAGATAAAAAAGGGTTGGATGTTTGTTTGTCATAAGAACAAGTTTAAGAATAAGGTCAGGATAATCGTATAAGTGCTAGGACATGATCAGTCAATTGAATCTATGACCATTTTTCTTGTGCAAGTAAGGGCCAAAGTGGAGTGGCTGCCAGATAAGGGATAGTTCAACCACCAGGATCCTGTCCTTACGCATTACAGGCTGCTACCCAAATGGCAGATGGCCTCATGTGACACAATGGGCCTTTGGTGTAGAGTTAGAAGTGTGTGTATATGTATATGCATATCACAGTAGACATATGAGTAGATGTGTATATATGTGTATGGTTGCAAGTTGACTATTAGTGTGTATATATGTGTATATCCACATATATGCCTGAACATATCTGTGTGGGTGTGGTGAGTGAGTGTGTGACTGGATGTGTTTTGTGCATGAACCACTCATCCACTTCTAGTCTAAGTGGAGATGGTCAGATAAGGCTGAGTTATGACTTAAAAGACTTCAATTTTATTGTCACACTTTTTAGAGTGTCCTGGAAACATACTGTTTGACAGTATATTCATTCTCAGTCTATGGGTGGTCAAAGACCCAAAAGTAGGAAATGTTCAGCCCTGCATTTATGCAAGTATAGATACAAAAAATAGTGGGAGCCCAAGTGTGGTGAGTTAATCAGTGGAATCCACCAGAGTCAAGTGGTCAGGGAAAGTAGCTGGAGTCAAAGAGCAGAGGTGATCTGCTAGGATCTGACAAAGTAGAATTTGTACCAGATGTATGGGTGTGGGAAACTGAGCCTAAGAAAGGTCTGAAGTAACACACTCCCCTCCATCTGTTGTACTCATTGGGGAGGAGGTCTTACTCTTTGGCAGAGGTGCAGTCAGTGTATTCTACAACCCCAGCTGAAAGGGTGGGATTGATTAATGATTGATTGATTGATTAAAGAATTCTAATTCTGATAATTATCATCTCTAAGATGATCATATAATTAGAACATTTTCAAATTTGATTAAAGCATTTTGTTATCTTCAAGTTATTTTTTTTTCAAAATAAATATAAAAAAAGATATCAAAATATCAAATAAAAATGATTTCATAATGAAATACAGCCAAGTTTTAAATCCTGATCAATCTTTTAATAAAGAATTTCTCCCAAATATCAAGATAAATATATGAAAATTGAAGGCTTCAGTATTTGTTTGATTGACTTTAATCTGATTGGTATCCTTAAATCTTTTGCATTGCAGTATTAAATCAGCTCATCATGATGATCTGATAATATAGCAAGAAACATATCTATTGAAACATAGAAAACAACTGACTTGAAGAAATTATTCTGAATAAATAATTTGAATAATGAATAAAATTTGTGCATAAATCAAAATACATCATGAGTTATATGTATAATAAAATGGTTATTAGTGACTGTTAGTACATGCTGCATGCTTATTAATGTTTAAAAACTAGGAAATTGTAGTTTTTGATGAAAAAGCAAAAAATTCACTTTAAAATTAAAATGTGTACATTTGTTAAAGTTTAGAAGAGAAAGGAAAATGGTTTTTGGTCAATGAATAAATGCAGGCAAATAATACATCTGTGCTGATAAGAAAATAGAAAACAAACCACACATCAATTATGGAGAAATCTAAATCAATACAGAAATGAAGGCTATGGTTAAGTTAGAGTTCTGCATCTTTTTGGGTGGATAATGTGTATCTTGAGTTGATGGATTTAAATATCAAGGAATGTTTACAAATAAACCAACTGCAATAATTAAAAGGCTGTAAACTACTTATCCAAACATCATTAAATAATTGCAGAGTAGTTTCAATTCAAACCAATTCTCCTGTCAAAAAGCTTTTACCAGATAAACAATACATTTTAGAGACATACATTACAATAACAACATTAAAAAAAAAAGATTTTTTTCTATTTCATTCACCAAAATCATTAAGGAATTTTTGTTTTCTTTTTGTTACATAAATAAAATAGATGATATTAGAATTTATTTTCTTTTTAACATTTTAAAATGAAAATTTATTAAAAACCAAATGGGAATTTATAAACTATTTGACAAAAATGAAACTAATACCACATATTATTGCTATTTACTAAGTTCAGTTTAATATGACACAAAACTAAAACAATAAATTAAAAAATGGGTTAGGGGATATAAGATTGAATAAGTGTAATGTGCTATCTCTTCAGAGAGTTTACTTGACTGTCTTGAAAATCAGCATTTAAAGTCCTGGTTTTTATCTAAGCTTGAAAATGGACCACTGACATCAATAGTAATTACAAATTACAGGCCACAGCATATCATATAACTTCTTAAAGTATAGAATAAAAAACAAACTTGATAGTTATATTGCCTCTATGAGATGATTAAATTGTAAATAAGGTTGCCTCTAATGGAGGAGTTGAACTGAAATACTTTGGTCATCTTTTTATTAGTTGTTAAATTGTTCATGCAGACATTCGTAGAGATTTCAACAGGATGCAACTAGATGCTGTGTAAGGCAAAGTAGAAATGGGAATAAAGTTATTTGCTTATTATTTAATAGGCACAGGCTACATTAAAAAACATTTCAAGGGGAATAACTCAAGTGTCAAAAAGTATAACTAGATTCCTGTTGAAGAAATGAACTGTATAGATTTGTTTAACTTACTCTATTGTACTATCAAAACTCCAAATACATGAAGAGTTATCAATACATGGATGCAATTGTCACCAAATCTGGAAGTCAAAAAATAATTCAATCCATTTAAAGTATATCATATCCCTAGATATGATCAGTGTAATTGAGGCTAATAATAAATTAATACTATATAATATTGATATCATCATGATCATAATGATGATTGTAGAGGTGAAAAAGATTTACAATTGGCTTTCCACATTAATTGATTTAGCCCCCCCCCCCAATCTAACAGCAAAGTTCCAAAAAATAAAACTTTGATTTGCTACATACTAATTACTATGCTGAATCCAAATAAATGAAATAATGTATAAGCAGATTTTGCTGTAGTCTCTTTGCCATTTCCCAGATTTTCATTTCAACATTCATTATTTGATTATTGATCACTTTGTATCTTGTTATATACTGTTGCTTTGTATATTCCCTTTATGATATGTTTTTACTTTGTTTTATTTTCCTCTTCAAAAATTGGAATGGAAACTTTTTTTAAAAATGTTCTTTATAAAACAAAAACTAACATTTTTTGAATTCAATAATTAGTTGATTTTTGGTAGATTTTTTTTATAATTGAGGTGTTTCTTCTCACTTAAACATTTTCAGGTGGAAATTTTTTTTTTTTCATTTACAGGTAATAACTTTTCATAAATACATAATTCTTGGTATTTATATAAATTAGTTTTTTTATATCAGAATTTTATCCAGTCTTTCTTCTTATTAATTGTACTATGATTTTGATAATGAAATTCATTTTTCTGTTTTTTTTCCTCAATGGCTGATTTTCTGCCCAAATCTTTTGTTTATATCTACAGTTTAATAACTATTTACAGAGCATTTATATTGTATTAAGTATTATAAGTAATTTAGAGATTATCTAAAGTATATGCATATATATGCTTATGTTATATACAAGTACAAAGAACTTTATCATCCATGAGGAGTCCTAGAATCAATTCCCCATGGATACAGAACAACAATTGTTGTTTTAATGATGAGGTTTTTTGTTTTAGTTTTTTTTTTCATAGACAAAAATGATTCATAAGAAAAATATTTCAAATATCTTTAGGAATTATAGTTTATAGCAAAAAATCTAAAGGCAATCAGTTTCTTCTTTCTAACAAAAAAAAGGCTTTTGCAAAATTTAATCAGAGATTAATATTTTTGTTAAATGTCAAAAAAACACATAATGGCCAAATATAACAAAGTAAAAAGAGTTAAAAAATGGATAAAAAAAAGTGTGTCCTGAATAAAAGTCATGATAATGAAGATATGCAAATAAAAAATAAATAGCAATATGATGACACATTACATATTGCTATTGTAAGCCATGATGCTAAGATTTCTATTATTTTGATAATGTCAATAAATGCTTCACCTTTAAAATGCTTTATAAATATATTACCTATTAATCTTTCTTTTAATAGGGTGAGGCTAGAATAAAACTTTCAGTAGTTCTACAATAAAAAGAGCAGATTCTTCAACCTTATAAAGTTAGTAAGGTATCTTTGTCTACCATATTTCTATAACTTGATAGCACATGTGTCATATCAAAACATAATACTGCAATCAATGATAATAGTTGTGCAAGGTTAAAGAAACTCGCCTGCTTTATTTTTGAGTTGTAAATTCTATAGTTCTAATTCTGACAAAGAATATCAGCTAAGAACAACTTCAAACACCAAAATCAAATTTATGCATCAAATAAAACAAAATAAATTTCAAAAGCCCTGATTAATAATGCCAGAAGATAAAAAGTGATCCAAATTTTTCAAAGTTCACAAATGGACTTTAAAAATGATAATGTGTTATCAAAGATTTTTCTTTGCATCTAATATCTTATACTTGAAAGTGGATTAATCAGACAAAAAAAAAAAAATTTGATTATTTCTCAAAAAAGAAACTTAAACCAATTATCTAATATAATTTCTATAGTAATTTCCTACTTTCTATGTAGATAAATCAGGTTGCTTTATAATAAAATGATGTCATTTTTTGTATTGAAGAATGTAATACTGTTTTGATGTTGGCAATCATTTTGGAAGCTCTGAATATCTATAAAGTTTTGTAGTGAGTGGAAAAAGTGGAAATTAAAGAGCAGCAAGGAAAATATAAGAGAATTTTCCATCCCAACAGAAAGAGTTTATCATGTATCAGACTTTCAATTGTCAGTGTTTTTTCAACTATTACATCAACCACATTTTGCAGTGGCATGCAGTACACTTCAACAGTTATAGCTCCATTTAGATTGAGTAGTTCCCAGAGAATGATGCCTTACATTCCATCACAAACATAGTATAACCTTGTTTCTGATGTAACTTTGATTTTGATGTGGCTATAGTGGCAGCAACCTTGAGTATGAAGCTGATATACAGGCATCTCTTATTATAAGGATGGTATTCAGTATGCACTTCTGAAAATCAAAGACATCTGTACAAACGGCAATATTAGTTGTCATCTGTTAGTAAATGCGACATTTAATTTCTGAGTTTCCAATTGCAGTCAGATGACTGAGAATTATGGGATAAAAGTGGATAAACTTCTTCAGCATTTTCCCTTTTTTGCTGTCCAGCTTTGGATTGGTTTCCACAACCTCAGCATAATATGTCCTCCTCTAATGGTTAGGTTTTGTAATTTGTTCAACGTCTCAAATTCATTGCACTAAAACTTAATGAACCAGCCAAAAGCTTGGATATTCATTCTTTGAATGCTTTTGATTTTGTTGAAAAAACAAAAAATAAAAAACAAATCTGTTTTGAAATCACACAACAGATACATCTATTAGTGGTTTTTTCTTGGCATTACAGATAATTTGCTACAAGTAAAACTGTGATGATTTTGAAGGTCAAGAAATGATATCCAAGTTAAAATAGTATAGACATAGAAGAGTCAGCAGCAATGCAATCATCATTCGACCAAGATTGAGTTCAATGTTGGCACAGGCAAGAAAACTGACAGTTATCAAGCACAGTTAACTTTGTGTTTACACTATCCTAACTTAGATCTGCATATGCTCTATCACTGATATTGAGCACTCTTCACTTATAAATATAGAAAACTATATATTATATTTAATTTATATTCATATTTAACTGGGACATCGGCCTAGTGAGTAGAGTTTTTGCTGGGAGACAGGGTTCAATCCCAAGTCGAGTCATACCAAAGACTCAAAAAAAATGGTACTCAATGCCGCCTTGCTTAACACTCAGCATTATAAGGTGAGGATCAAGGGTAAAGTGGAGTAGAAATTGAAAAGGGAGCTTTTGGATCACCCTCAATGACGGTCACCAACTTTACTTTTTATATATTATATGTATTTACCAACTCCTCCACATGAGCAGAATTTGATGCATGACCAATTTTTTAAGCTGAGTTTAACAGGTTTGAATTCAAAGTTTTCTTTCTCCTAGACCGGATGCCATACCAAAGTCAAAGAACTTAGTCTGCTCTACTATTTACCCATAGCGAAGGGGAGAATAGTTGAATGCATACCTTTCTCAAGGGTATTAGTCCTATATGAAAGACAAACTGCTTCATCCAGGATTGAATTTAGATCACTGTGTATATTTCCTACAATAACATTACATACATTATGTATCTTTAACTGAAAAATTTTATGAATTTTTAATACCTGAAACTGTATAACATTGTCTAATACCCAAGAATATTCTTGTATACATAAAAACAATGTTGTTGAGATAATCTTCAAAATTATGCAAATACACAAATGTTTGTGTGATTATCTAAAAGCTACTACTTACGTGCACATAATGTTCCTTAACTTATCCAGGTTGGCGGGGGTGAAATACCAATAATTACGGTCACACCGCTGCACATCCTTGTCAATGCGGTGGAGGTTAAGGGCAACATTATCAAGCAGTTCAGGCTGAAATGTAACAGTGATCAATTATTTAAAAGAAATATAAATCATAATTTATGCAAACTTAAAATGCACTTTTAGTGGCCTCCACTTGATGCCAAGTCACTTCCTATTTATAGAATTTATATAATAATTATTTGCAAATTATTATTATTGTTATTATTAAAGAATCATCACTGGTATGTAACTATGGCTCACAGTGAAAAGTGCAGACAAGTCAAGGATTCTTCCCTGTTTATTCTTTTTATTTTCTTAATAAGCAAGCTCAGAGAATTGACTAATAAACAGTGAATAGATCTGGTGTTAGGACAGCTTAAAAAAATTAAATTTGAAACTAAAATTGCCTTATTCTCTAAATTTGATGACAATGTGTTATTTCTTTTATTATGGTAGGAAACTCACTAATATACAGAAATCAGATCATCATTGTAATAAAAATGTACAAACATAAGAAAAAGAAGTCCAGGAAGAAAAGTTGAAATAATAAAAAAACAATTCAATTTTATCATGCATATCACTTTGATATTCACAATCAATTTAAAAAGTTTATATTGATACAAATATAATTGTTAAGGAAAATCAACATCTATGTGAGCTTTCTTTTATAGTAACAAAATTATTTTGGCTGGAAAAGGAATAAAAGTGATAAGAGAATAACATTTTCTTACAAAAATTGTATCCCTTATTTATTTATAATTAAGCATATTTTTCTAAATCTATAAGATATATACTTCAAGAAATTTTGATGAGCAACAACAATTAAAAAAACAACTCATTCTTAAAAACTGAAATGTATCAAAGTTGAGAAGAAAAAGAGAAAGTGAAATAAAAGAACACAAAAAGTCAAAGTCTGATTAAATTCACACGGGATAAAAATAAAATATCTAAAAAAAAAAAAAAAAAAAAAAATATTCTTCAGCATGAAATAAGTTCTTTTACCATTTATTTTTACCAGCTATCACCCTTTAATGTTCATCAGGTTTTAAAACAACAATCAATTTTGCTTAAATTTCTGGGTTTTTTTAAAATCTTAGAATTGTAAATAAGATATCTATTTTTAGGATGGAAAGTTTTCATTTTGTAGAAAACAAGAAAACAAAGAGCTGGCCGTATAAATTTTTTTTTTTTGACATTGTGACCAACTTATTTGATAAATTTTTGATTGCTCTCAGTTTAGTTATGAAATGCTTTATTTACTTATAAAAAAATTTGAACCATAGCAATATCTTAGACATAATCCAAAGACATTATTTTACACATTTGTTATAATTCACTTTTATTTGTCACTATTTCATAATATATTCCTTAGAAATATGGTAAAGATAGAAAGAAAAACCACCAAATACTGTGAGGCTGAAATATGCAGAGAGAGAGAGAGAGAGAGAGAGAAATGGTAGAAACACAAATAAAGATGATAGGGTGAGAAAGTAAATAGAAAATGTGTAACATTTCAATTTGAATATAATAAAAGAAATTACATCTAAGAATTATTCAAAAAAGAACAAATAAAATAAAGACAAAAGTAAACATCCACAAAAGTTGGAAGTACAACAAATAGAAAATTATAAGAGTAATTTCAATTCTAATCTCTTTATTCAGAAAGTAGATAATCAGTGGCATATAATATGGAAAGAAAAAAACTGAGGCTTTAATCAGGTGGGAATCTCTAGTAATTTTGATTAGAAAATAATTTATAGAAACATTCTAGCTGTATTAAAAACCCACAACAACAAAAAAAACTTTATGGATTCCCAAATAATTTAAACAGCATTCATAATAGGTAAACTTAAGATAAGATATGCTTTTACTAAGAACTAAGACAACATGCTAATATCTACGCTATGTAACGTTCAAAAGGAAAAGCTTTATCTATAGATATTGATAACAGTTACATAAAAAAAGCAAAATATCAACACTAAAGTTATAATACTACTGAAAGAATCAGGACAAAGAAGATAACATCAATACTACAGATAAACTTTAAGAAATGATTAGACAAACACACTCATCTTTGTAATATTTATTCTGTTTTAAGTAGTGTGGACACTAGTCTTTTTATTTTTTTTACTTTTAGCACTTTGCAGATGTCTGCAGTCATTGTACCATTAATTAAATAATATAACACATAACAGCATCAAATAAGAACCATATAAGAGTTATCCATATGTTAAGGAACATTTGATGTTCAATAGAGCAACATAAAAGTATAGTTTATAACTTTGAGAAAAGTTATTAACATTTCAAATTTTATTTGTATGAATGGATCTCTTTTTGGGTATTTAATGTTGTTAACTTTATCTCATCTATAAAAGAGTAAAAAGTGGTACAAAAAAAAGAAAAAAAGTGATCAATAATTTACAAACTGGATCAATCCATTTCAGCAGTGCTAGGGACACCATATAAGCAGCCAAGCAAATCTAAACTATACAAAAGTTAGTTCTTCAACATCACCTTTGCTAGTTATAAAATCTGCATGATATTGAAATCTATACTAGCCTGACTTATGCACCTGGCTAAAAAGTTAATATATGCTGTCTTCTTCAGCTTCCTCCCTCTCAGGTGGTGTTCTTTATTTTGTCTCCAGGTCATATTGAAAACACCATACTTCACCACCAGTAACAACTGTATTGAACATCTGCCTTATTCAAAAGATTAGATAAAATGTGAAGCTGATGTTTCTACTCATCAGTCAAACTTTTTCTAATTCCTAAATTCCAAGAATTTGTTGCACTGTTTCTCTATTCAGTTCTTCTGCTATATCAGTGGTACACTTAACCTTCAATCACACCAAGATTTCTACTCTGTCCCTATTTGCATCTGTTCTTTGGGTTTTTTGATGCCCACTTGTTATTGGGAATATCTTCTCCCCCTCCCTTGAGGCACCCATGCTACTCAAAAACACTCAATTTCTTCATAACATGTTCACTAAAAGTAATTCCTAATAGAGCTAACATTTCACTAGCACTTTTACCAATCTTTACAGCAAACTTGATGCCAATCTGTTGTTCCAAATTCCTTTCACTCATTTTCTGCCAACAGCATAACACGAACACATACAACAACTTCTACTGCTAAGCAATGAAGGACTCATCTGGTCTACATCTCAAGAAACTGGAAGTTGGAACATATCTGGATGTGCTTCAATACAAATGTTTGCTAAACTCATAACCTCATTGATATGCTGTGGTCATTTCATGGATTAAATCATCACACTTTGTACATGATTTTTATGATAAAAACATTGACAGAAGGTGAGCATCGGTATAAGTGTAAATTAATGTAGTAGAATGGAGGTGTTAAAAATTCCCATCCTTTAATGCAGTCAGAAAAATTTGACAAAACAAGAAACCTCATCTCTAATTCAATTTTGCCTTCTTTCTTCAATCAACATTCTGATAAAGTAAGAACAACCAAAACTGAAGAAGTTTAAGTTGTATTTCAATAATCCTACCACTAGACAAATAAGATCCCTAGCCAAGGAAAATAAAGATTGTTATAACATGGGTGTTAAACATATAATTGATACAGTAACTTTTTTTTATTACAATAACCACTTCATATAAAAATAGTGATACCTCAAGTAATACATGTAAAAAATGAATTGCTTTGAAAATCCTAATAATCCATTTTCCTTTTGAATTAGAATTTGGGTTTATGTTTATTGAATATATGCATGAGTATCCAAAATGATCTTGCTCTTGATGAATATTATTGTTTGTTAGATGATATCATTTTTTATGTTGGTCATGGGAGTGATTATCATAAGCACTGATATAAAAATCGATATAAAAAAAATGACATTTAGTACATTTATGTAGTGTCAAGTTAGAGATATAAGAATGCTGTCAAATATGAGGATAAAGAACTTTTCACAAGTAAACATGTTGAAAACTCACAACATCTAAAAATGCTTGAAAAATTCACTTCCTAAAACATGATAAAAATAACAAAGATGATGATATTCATCTGAAGAAATTACTAAGTTGCACTGATACCTTATTTCAAAAAGTATAGAAACTTGGACACTACAGATGAAAGGATTTTTTTTTCTGTTGCAGCTTTCAAGGAGCCAACTTTTAGAAGAGACTATAAAAAATATATGTATGCTGCTGCTGATGATGATGAGGATTCCTTGTGCCCACATTCATAGAACTATCCACACTGGTACGATTTACAGCAACAGCATGGCTGAGAGCAGCTGTACTTACTTTGGTCCTTAGCGTCCTGTGTTTGACAGCCTGGACAATAGAGAGGAAAATATGGTTGGCTTGGCTGAGACATCATATTAACAATATTGGACGATGGTGTTTTCACCGGAGCACCACACGACAGCCACCAGAGAATGCAGGTAACAAACCAGCAAGGGCATCACACACTGACACATCAAGTTTGACCACAAGTGGATAGGAAGCAGCAGGAATATTGAGGTTGAGGGGAAAGAGATAGACAGACAGGGTTTGTAGATAAAGAGATTGATGATGGCTATTTTCTTTTTTTTACCCAGTGATTGTCAAGTGTGGCCTTGGGGTATTTGTTCAGACTGAAATGTTTTTGTTGTTCTTATCAAATTATTTTGGTTGATGTATTTTAAAATTTTCATCAGATCACCACCTCTCACACACACACACACACACACAAAAAGTATGGGTAATTTACTCAAATATTCATATCTGTGTCCAGATGGAAGCGCATATATATATATATATATATATATATATATATATATATATATATATATTTCTAGCAGATTGATATTATACAAATCACATAGGACAAGGGTCAGTTGGGTTTCTCTTTAAAGTATCATCTTATGTTTAAAGGTAAGAAAAATAAATCCATATGAATAAAAAGCTCATGATAAGAATCCCATAAAAGAAAACAATTCCAACATAATTCATTTACACTTCAACAGATTATATCATGTATACAGTCAAGTTTCAAATTTCATAGTCATAAAGAAAATTATTAATTTGGTTGCGACATAATTAGGTTCTGTATCACAACATAAACATGGCAAAGAGGGTGAAGAAAGATAGACAGAAGCAGGGTAACTAAACTGACTATACATATAAAATGGAAGACGAGTAATAGTTCAGAAATTCCCTTGTGACCCTATTTAAATTCCTCTCCAAAACCCACCTATTATGAGCATTCTGATTTCACATCAGGAAATTTTCTTATTTTGACTGTTTTCATTCTGTTTCATTGATCAATTTTCCCATTTTTTCAATTTGTAAAAACATATCAGTTTAATGTAATGGCAACAGTATGTTGGGCTAACCTTGAACAGGGCAAAATTCTTAGCAAATAAATGTATCCTTTTGCTGTCTCTATGAAGTGGAAAGAGGAATGAACATTTGTGAATCTCTAAAAAGGGAAAAAAATAAAAGAAAACTGGTCACAGATATGAGTGAATAAATGACACCATGTCACATGATGATAATCAGAGAACAGTCTGTTCATTATAATTGCAATAATAGAAGATACAAGTCCAGACAAACTTATGTTGATTGTAACTGTTTAGTAAGCAGAATAACAACAAAACAATGATTATAAGATACAACTGCAAGGTAGCATCTGAATAATATATATATATATATATATATATATATATATGAGAGAAGAAAAAGAAAACTGAGTCACCCCCCCACACACACACCCAAGACTGAAGCTGTCCACTTGAAATAGAGGAGAAATTAGAATGGCAGGATAAGCTCATTAAAGGGATATAACCAAACACTGATAACATTAAAATGGTAACATCTTTAAAGTTGATAAAAGAGGAAGAAATAGTAAAACAAAATTAAAAAAAACAACAAAAAACATGGCAAATAATATCATATAATGGATTATTGTTAAGCAGTGCAATGAAATCCCAATAGTAAAAGACATGAAAAAATACAAATAAAAAGCTTATTGTATTGAGATAAAGTAAACTATTTATAAAATTGCAGTAAGTATATCCAATGTTTTTATTTTGATGTAAAAGCTAATATTCATAGAAATACCAATGATTATGATCTGATGATAAAAATAAATTCAATATTTTTCATATTTCGTAATAAATAAAAAAGAGAAGATCAAAGTCTTAATTCTATGAGATTATGAACAGACATTTTGTTTTTACATTATTTTAATAACACTAATAATTTTGATGCACAAAAATATCAGATAGCAGCAGAAACCAGAGTAAAAAACCCCAAAAGACTTATGTAAAATTTTAAGTTTGCAGATATCTTATGACTTTTATAATTCAGCAGAAGGCTATTGTCAATGTCTGTAAATGATAAACATGTCGTTAACAGTCTAATTAATACAGCTACTATATATACATTTAAAACTGTAGAATAGCCTTTCCATTTTAAATAAACAGTTATCGATAATACAAAAAATAATAAAGGTTTTGTTTCTGAGCAAGAATATGGCTAATCTCTTTCCTCCCAAACCGATTCATAATTAGCAAAACTTTAACCATCGTGTACAATACAATCTGAAGTGCTTTATATTAAAGTGCTTTATGATATTTATCATTTTTATATTGTAATGCCTTTTCTTAGAAATATTAAAACAACAATCTACTACGGAATAGAAAAAGATATCTTTAAGTATTGAATATTTATGAATTTCCATTTTGAAACTTTACAATGTTGTTGATGGCAAATATTAGATAACTATCTAAACTAAGATCTAATAAAAAAATTCAAGATTATAATTTATACAGAAGATAGTATACAATATTTTTATTTACAACCACAAAACTTTATCAATTGGTGAAACCTTCTCCATCTTTCAACTAAATATGTACAATGATTAGAAGATTGTGGAAACTTACATCAATGGATTACATAAGACTGATATTATTGACTAAAATCCATAAAGTATTTGCACTGTTAGTTAGAATTATAGCAATTACAATTAGATATTTATTATCTTAAAAAAATACAAAAATATTTAAAATATCAGGCCATCAAAAATAATTTAAAAAAAAAGAAAAAAAAAGAAAGAAAGATGCCTTTGTTATATAATGCTTTAGAAATTTCTGAAAAGTAAACCAATTTAAAAATACTAAATAGTCAAGTGTATATGTGTGAGAATGTATTTTCTAAGGTAATCTAATCAAATACTTACAGAGTAGATGCCTCCATTTGAGGCTGGGGAAGCAGGAGAAATGAGACTTTCCTTTGATGCAGATAAATGACGAGTATTTTCTATAAAAGGAAAATTAAAACTACAATTTAACAAAAATGTTTATATTGCCTAAATTAAAACATGTTTGATAATTTATCAAAGAAATATGATATGAACTGTAATATGAAAGTTTGTGTTGCCTGTTTTGTAATCCATGTCAAGATGCATAAATTGAAAATATGTAAACTTTTGTTTTATCTAGTCAAGATGAATGTTCACAGTCATTCTCAGTACAATAGTAGGAAATAGTCCCACTAATAGATTTCGATCATTTATTATTAATTGCTTTAAAAAAAAAAAACCCCAAAAAACAAGCTAATTACTCATATATACATCATTATAATTCCATAAAGACTATTTTGCCGTTTTATTTATATAGTACCTGATCGTTATAATAGAGGTTATATGGGCGATTATAACTCAGTAAGAAAGTTCTAGCTTCAGAACTAGAGTTGGTGAAATTCTTTAGCAAGACCAAAAAAAAAAAAAAAAAAGAAAAAAAAAAAAGAAAAGGAGGGCGGGGGAGAGAGAGAAAAAAATGATTAGTACAAGGTCCATCAAATGTTCTTAGCATATACTATGAACAACCAAATATAATTGCTCACTTTTCATTATGTTACTATAAATTAAAGAAGGTCAAAATCTATTTCAAAGTAAAATAGAATTTAAAAATTATTCCAGATAAACAAATGTAAAATTTGCATTACATAATTTATATAAGATTAAAAATAAAAAGACTCATAACTAAAATCTGAAAATAATAAAACATGAAACTTTGAGGTAAAATATCTCTTACCAGATCCTGTAGAATTAGTCATATTGTCATTCTTTTTGTCATTTGGTTCTTCATCCTCAGGAACCTCATTTAGATCCTGACTCTGGCTAAGACGCTGTACTTCACCAGATTCTCCCCCACTAAGATCATCGTCCACGCCAGCACTGTCAACGGACGTTTTTGTCACTATTATACCACGATCTCGCTCCAAGCTGCCTTCATGGGTCAGTTTGGAAGTGTCGGTGCTTTCCGAATCCCCAGCAGAATCCAGCTTGGAACGGTCTGGGAGAGATCCTGGGCGAGCTATGGAATCCCCAAGACCATCATCGGGGCTGCTGTCAGGGACGTTATTGCCTTCACTGTCACAATGTTCTGCATTGTCCACTTCCGTCTGAGTGTCATGGTCTGCTTTTGGGGCATAGTTGTAAATCTCACGGCTGCTCCATTTGTGTTCAGCAGTTGGAGTTGTACCTGCTGTTGAACTCTCTTCAGGGAGCGTTTCAGGGTGGGAAGAGTCTTCAGAATCAAAACTAGTTGAAATGAAAACATCATTGCTGAGGCTGGAATCTTTACGCACCAATGGAATGTGACCATTGCTTTCTGAGGACAGTTTGGCCAGATTGGCTGCCATTATTTCTTTGTCCCGCTGTCGGACAATAGCCTCAACGGCCAACCACTCTGACATTGTCTGCTCATAAGCAGTGTGCACAGCAAGGTCTGCTGCTTGCCGCTCTTCTTCACTCCCACTGAATTCATAGTGACCTAACAAATATGGCCAGACCTGTAAAGTGCAAAATTTACATCAAAATCAATAAAAACAATTACAAAGAAATAAATCAAATTACAATGAATTAAAGAGCGAGTCAAACTTGGTTACAAATTTCATCTAAATATAACAGATGGAAAATCATAAAAAGTTGGTGATTACTTACCTCTTTTCGAATTTCATGAGTAACACCACCATAATAAACTAAACGATACAATTCATCTGGATTAGCAATCTGAAAGAAAAATGTTAAATAGTTTTGAATATTAAGGAATAGATGCTCATCATCATAATGTCATCATCATCATCATGTCGCGCCGTCTGCGCGGATATCCCTGACCATCTCTCGCCATTTCTCCCTATCACTCATCGCCTCCGGCAGGTCTTCAGGATTACAACCCGTGTCCTCACATAGCTGCTGTATGTAAGTTCGTGCTGGTCGTCCCACACTTGCACATCCATGAGTGGGGGTCCACAGGAGTACATCGCTTATGAGCTCGTCCTTGCTTCTCCAGCAGTGTCCTGCGTGTCTGGTTCGTCGAACTTGTATAGTTTTTGTGATGGGGGGCAAGTGTCCGTATAGTTGGAGTCTCGTGGGGTGTTGTCGCCATGCACATTATATCAATTTTTTTTTGTTTTATCATCATTCTAATTAATCAAATTAATTTGGGATAGATTTTCTTTCTTCAAAACTACCAAAACCATTAGATTCTTATTGAATTTATTTTGTTTATTCATTAATTCCCTTTCAAATTAACAGATAAAAATACATTTATAACTACAAATGTATATAATAAAACAATGGTTGGATTGTCAAAGTTGATAACAGGTAACATTTTTTTATTATTACTGCCTGAATACCTTTAAATGATTTGCTCAAGTGCTTATATTTCAACTCTTCTACTAACCATCATTGCATGCCAACAATGAACATTTTGTCAAGGTATTTGGGGATAGAAAAAGACTTTGTACATCAAACTTTGTAGGAGTATCACTCTTCTTTGTCCATCGTAATCAATGAGGACCATCTGATCAACCTTATGATTAAGGATGGGATCTTTGCACAGATGGCTAATGAAACCAATCTGTGTGCAGAAGAGTCTTGGGCAGTGAGAACAAGGAATTGATGTGGCAGTGCCTTTTCTAAGTTTCCTGTGCAGCTCAGTTGCTGCGTTTCTTCTGGTTTCACAGACTTTCGCTCCACGTTTGACAACTTCACACCACTTATCTCTGTCCTGGACTAGATATTCCAGGCAATTAGGGGTGATACCGAAAGATTTCATGGAGACCTTCTGTGTGTCTTTGAAGTGCGTTTTCTAGCCTCCTTGGGAGCGCTTGCTCAGAGATAGTTCACTGTAGAGCAGTTTCTTCAGGAGGCGGTGATCTTTTACACAGACAATATGACCGGCCCAATGAAGCTGTGATTGCATCTAGATAGTGTAGATGGTGGGAAGAGAAGTCCGAGTTAAATCTTTGGTGTTGGGATGTGTTTTTGTCATGTGATGCTGAGAATCTTCTTCAGAGGGTGGTAAGAACAACAGCTCGATATACCTTGATTTTGATTGCCTCTGAGATGCCTCTCTGATTTCACACATTCCTGTTGAGTTGGCCTAAGATTTCACTCGCTTTTGCAAGTCGGGTGTTCACCTTGTCATCCATGATGATAGACTTAAAGAGGTTGCTGCAGAGGTAGGTAAACTTTTCTACCACTTTCAGTTGTTGTCCCTTGATGGTGATGTTGGGCTCGATGTAAGGTTTTCCAGGTGCTGGCTGGTGCATCACTTATGTCTTTTTTGTGCTGATGATTAAGCCAAAATTGTCACAGACTGTTGAGAACTTGTCAACACTGTTTTGCATGTTGGCTTTGGTAGTAGTAGCATTCAGTGCACAGTTGTCAGCAAACAGAAACTCGTTGACAATATCAGTCTTCACCATGGTCTTTGTTTGAAGTCTTCTGGGATTGAAAACAGAGCCATCAGTGCGATATCAAATGTCGATTCCATTATCCGAGCCACTAAATGCATCAAACAGTATCACAGAAAACATGATCCTGAAAAGAGTGGGGCCCAGGACACACTCCTGCTTAACCCTTTGCCTTGGTCAGATCAACATAAGTCGAGTGGAGGTCAGTGTTCTGTTCCTGACACCATGTCAACAGTCCCACGTACCTTATGGGAGCCGCATTAATTCTCTGGTAAGAGTCCATGTTCAAGATGGTTGTTAAGGTGATTCAGAACGACTCTGGCTAGGATCTTGTCTGAAATTGAAAGTAAGGAGATTCCACAGTGATTATCACATACCTGTTGGTTCCCTTTCCGTTTGTAAATATGGATGATGGAGGTGTCCTTGAAGTCCTGTGGTAGTTGTTCTTTCACCCATATCAGCTGAATGAGGGTCAGAAGTTTATCTGTCAGCACTGATCCACCCTTCAGATAGATTTCCACAGGAATTGAGTCCAATCCAGGTGTTTTGCCGCTGGATAGTTGATGGATAGCTATCTGAACTTCCCCCAGGGTTGGAGAGACATTGAGTGACTCGTTCACTGAGACCAGCAGCAGTCATTCAATGGCCTTGTCGTTGATAGAAGATAGCCTGTTTAGTACACCATTGAAATGCTCAGCCTACCTCTCTAGGATCTTGTTCTTCTCTGATATGAGCTTGGTTCAATCTACACTCAGAAGCGGAGATGAGCTGGCACTGGTGGGACCGTAGACTTCCTTCAGACTGCTGTAAAAGTTTTTCATGTAATTTTTGTCTGCGTAACCTTGGATTTCATCAGCTCTAGCACTCAGCCAGGAATCTTGCATTTCGCACAGCTTGAGCTGAACAGTGCTGTAAATGCTCCTTAGAGTGTCTTTCTTAGTAGTACACTGAGGATCATGGAGGTGTACCAGGTGGGCAGGGCACTTTTTCCCTATGAGGTCCATGATCTCGGCATGGTTCTTATCAAACCAGTCTCTGTGTCTTCTAGTAGATGGTACTAAACACTCCATAGCTGTGCTATATATGGTATCCCGGAGAGTGATCCATGCTGCTTTCACATCTTGCTCATCCAAAAGGATGGTATCAAGCTGCTCATCTAAGGCCTCAACAAATCATTACTTAGATAGAATGTCTTTTAGCTTTGTGATGTTCAGTCACTTTGATGTTTATTTGCCCTGTGGTCTTGTTTTAGGCTGGACTCTAATGCTTAGTTTAGAAATAATTAGATGATGATCTGTCCAGCATTCTGCACCACACACAGTCCTTATAACTCTCATATCCTGCCTATCTCTACATCTCACAATGACATAGTTGATCAGATGCCAGTGCTTAGAGCAGGGGTGTATCCAGGATGTCTTGTTGTGAGTAGGCAGGTGGAATATGGTGTTAGTGATTAGAAGATTATGCTTGGTGCTGATCTGAAGAAGCAGTAGGCCATTGTTGTTGCATTTTCTGATCCCGTATTTACCCAGTACTCCATGATTTATCAATCATAGTCAACCTTTTGGAACTCAACATGGTTATCAAAATAGCAATTATATTCTTGTGATAGTGCTTTTTTTGCCAAAATTCATATAACCTGCACTGGAAAAAACATTTTCAAATATACTCTAGATTAATTCTATCATAAAATATGCACATCTATACTGATGATGGCTTCCTTTGAAATGTGGTAATATATAAAAAACAACAGCACATAAGTTTGATTTTAGTTTGTGATAATAGCCATTTGTGGATAGACTAATTTAGTAACTAACTTACAGGTTGAAAGAAATGTCTGCACCCACCAACCCTCTTTCTATGCAAGAGGATATTATTTCTTTTTCCTTCATCCATATATATTTGCTGATCAGAGATTCTGGAGAAGGTTCCAATGGAAACAAAACATCTTATGTCTTTTCTAAGTTTCCAATGAGTCTACAAGATGAACATCTAAGAAAAATAATTGTACAATGTAAGGTGAGGTACACAGTTTCCATATCAATCCCTTTATAGACAACAGCAGCTGTAAAACTTCAAGGCAGAATTTGGAGTCTTATTGAAGTTTGACTGTAATTATAGACAAGTGAGAAGGTTTATCCCTATATCACATTAGAAAGAAAATTGGCATCTTTATAATCTTGACTTGACTAATTATTTTGGAGACTAAGAAACAAATGCATTTCAACAAGGTTAGAAGAAATAAGTTCTTATTCCAAAAAAAAAAACCCAACAAAAACCCAGACATTCATTCACCAAGCAATTTATTCTATTGTAAATGAAATTAAATGTTAGAAAACTATTTGTTTTCTAGGTGAATTCAGTTTATCATTGTGCACTGAATGGAAGGATGGATGTAATTTATCTTATTGAACAAATGAAAAGAGAAACTTAAGTGAATAGTAATAGTAAATGTGAATTTACCTTTCCATCTTGGCAGATTTCCTGCCACTTCTCGGGAGTAAGTCCTAGATTGGCATTACAAGGGTGGGTAGGTGAGACAATGCTATGGTGAACCAGGCCAGACAAGTGGGTGCGCACAGTCTTCAGATGGCGACAGTGTGCCAGCCCTAAAATAGAACACGCACACACGTGCACACACAAAACAAAAAATGAAAATCAAGCCAGCAAACAGTAGCAAATAGGAAAACAAAATACAGAATGTATATGTGTGTATGTGAAAAGTAGTTTCTTATTTAATTCATTCTATTTACATATAAGAAAATTGCCATCTCCTTTTAAGATTTTATAAATATCAAAAATAGTTGTGTTTCACAACTATTTTAGATATTTGTTGATATTGGTGGTCTTAGAATGAGTCTCTTTCATAGAGTGAATATTATATTTGGCATACATTCTTTACTCTTAATTTCTAACCTCAAAGAAAAGTACTTTTAATACTCTGTATTCATCAATTTGGTCATGTTGGAAAATAAAATTAATACTCTTTGCAGCAGTATAGTTTTTTGTTACACACACACACATAAAGGCAATTTATATAAATGTATTTTATTATTTTTCATGCTGAATAAATAAATTGATATTTGATGAAAGACATTTACAACCTTTGGTTTCTAAAAGAATTGATATATAAGGTTTATTACATAATTATATTCTCATAATATATCTAATAGAATATTTCTAAAGTATTAACAAACAATAAAACACAAACAATGAGCAAAATTTAAACTTCTGATATTCTAAAAAGAAGTTGATGAATAAGAAACTTCAGAGATGCCTTATTTTCACTAATGCAAATATGCCATGAAGCAAAATGGGATTTTTAGCAAGAATCCATAAACATTTAATTTTACTTTAAATGCTTTAAAATAATCATTGATTTTAAATAAGTCACTGACATTTTGCAAGATTATTGTATTTTAGAATAGCTTTGGATTGTATTTGCTCATCAATCACTGTATAACATGTTAAATTTTCAGTCTTTTAAAGTTTGGTAGCATTTAGTTGCACTGTTAATACACACATATCAAAAGAAGTACTTGTAGATCAATCAAAAATAATCTCTTATTCTGGTAATAATTCTTCTTCTTGAGGCAGAGCAATAAAAATAAATTCACAAATTAATAAAAATAAAGAACTCAGCTCAAAATATAGAAAAATGTCTATTATGAGAAACAAAGGATATAGAGATATAGGCAATATTTTAGAACCAGTAAATAAGTTGATTTAGTATCTACTAGTTCATTATTTATAAAAGAAACAGTGAGGTTATTTAGTTAGTGGACACTATGAAGCATTCTAAAATGAAAAAAAAATCCTATTTTAGGAAAAGAATTGTCATACAAATTAGTTATCCCTTTTGTCAGAATGTGTGTATCTTGCCATCTTTATTTAAATACCTAAACTAATTTTAACCAAACCGAGTCAATGGTTTAAAGTATTCATTGTCATGGAAGGGTTGGTATATTGTTCTTGCCAGCTATTAATAAGTTCAATTCATAAATGTTCCTTTTTATATTTGAACTTATATAAACCCAGTTTTGTCTAATTAAAATGAAAAACCCTGTAAATAATTTATACTTTAAAGACTTGTGGGATCATTGCTTGACTTTATATAGTAGGGAACATTCTGCAACAAATGTCTGAGATTAATTTTTTCATCATTAATGTTGATTAGGATTTTTCTTTCCATCTTTTTTCTTACTTTTTATCTCAGAAGGTTTCTTGGTTTTTGTCCAATTCAAAATTTGGTGATTTGACTTTTATTTGAAAATATTCTTCATTTGTATATCTCTATATGTACTGATTTGTGCATTTGAATCTTTGAGCAGCTCTTTTGTGCTTATTTAAAATAAACTTGATTAATGTAAACACGACATATTTCAAACATTTTTTTTCTTTCAGTAGTAAAGTTAATCTTATATAATAAAGATTATTTCAAAGTGTAGCCATTTTTAACAGTTAAATAACAAATTAAACCATTAATTTTTAATTTAAAAAAGATGTAAATATAACATTTTCGGAAACTTGAAGCAAGTTTGAATAAAGCTCATTTTGAACGAGAAGGAAAAAAAATTTAAAACATAACTGAATTGTGATAATTCAAATACAATTATGATAGTTGGAGGTCAATAATAAATCTAATAAAAATATAACTTACATCCATAAAATGCTCGTGATATGATTTGATTTTTCATTGTGTCACACAGCTGTTTGATTGTGGCTCTGCTTGGAAAGAGATGACGAACAAACTATTCAATATGCCAACAACATTGAATATCAATTATCATTCAAATATCATAAAAGTTCTTTTTTCTTTCTTATGTATAATGTGAATGTTTCAACTAACACAAAGAGGTAGATATAATTCAATAAAAAGAATACAATGCAGTATGATACATTTATATATATATATGCATATCTAAATAATTAACAAAGCAGATTTTTCAAATTAAATTTTAGTAGCAATTACCAAATATTTATTTTGTTAGAAGATAAAAGAAACAACATATTTGTACTGGTTATGTTAAACGAACACCCTTGTCTTGAAAAGTTTCAGATCACCTTTAATCAAAATGTAGCACCTGTTACCCTCCCTTTGATACCTCACAGATGGTTACTTGTCATGTGGGGTGACTGTCTATCATCACAAGTGGTGGACTGGAGACTGGCCACATGATCATATACCAGTTGTGAATAAGGCTTTGCTATATAATATAACAATAATGATGGTAATTTTCCATCAAGGTGGATTAGACTGAGTCCAGACAACATCCAGTCACTTAAAACATCACCAATACTCAATAATGGGACAATCAGATGTGTTAGTCCACCTAAACTAAATAAGTCCAACAACATCTGTGGACCATTTCTGAACAAGTAAATTTCAACCAGTAATAGGAGCTCTGGCAAGATATTGCGCCTTGAACAGCTGCTGGCCATATCTGGTTCATTGTGTCACTAGATTCCAGTTGTACTAGTCAAGATAGTATCATTGGTGATTTTCTTATTCCCACCTGGTAAAATTAATATCAATGTCAACATTGACAAACAACCTAATAGATAGATGGAATGGATATGTTTGAAACACATCATTTTCTTACAATTTGTTTATTTAGAATATATTGTATAGTACTAAAATCTTACAATATTTATCAGAAAATTCCCAACAAATTGACTTATCAAATTCATGCTTTTAGGATAAATGTAACCAATGTTTGAAAATTTATTTAAAAATCATAGAACTGTTACATAACTTTTAATTTCTTTCACTTTACAAAATAAAATGAATATTTTTTCCAAAGGAATAATATTCATATAACATAGTTAACTTGAAAAGTTCCATAAAGATAGAATAGAGACATGATTTTCTGGTATATCAATATCTATGTAAATCATAAAATGTCAAATATTATTTTATCTTGTAAAAGAAAGCTTTTCGAAGTTGGCAAAGAAGCAAAGATAACGTTATAAAAAGTATCAATGCTCATTGATTGTCTGTCTATTAAAGCAATGTATTATTTTCTATATCCTCACCATCAAAATCACAGAAATAAAATTATTTCAAATTATATGCATATTCAAATACATACATTAAATTTCATTTTTGGTTATTTTTATCTTACTATTACATCTACAGTTACCACAATAAGAGAATCATTTAGTCTGGTACATATACTTCATATTTAATAAAACTATACAAAAATGAAAATCCAAAGAGGACTGCAAGCTAAACATCAAGAAGAAAAAAAGAATTGATATTCAGAATATGAGCCTTGATAATACAATCTGAACTGAATCTATTTGATTTCTCATCTATTTCAATTTAAAAAAATTTTTCTGGACAAAAGGTCTAAGAAAATTAGTCCTTATTTGTGAGAAAAGTATTAAACAATGAAAACAACAACATAAATAATTTAGAGAAAGTAGCAATAAGAGAAAAGAATATTCAGTGTTTATCAAAAGGACCTATTTACCTGTGATTAGCTGCCACTCGAGAGAGGCAAGAATTATTTTGTTCTTCCTGAGCTCGAGCATATGACTGCATGGTTGACTGGGAAGAAGGTGGGATTGGATCAACATTCTGGAATGGCCATGGGAAATTGTCCATCTTCACATTTAATTTAGGGTCCAGCATTTCAGGAGCTAGAAAGGAAACATTAAATGCTTAGAATAGGATAGAAGCTTTAGCAATGCTAAGTTATCTTTCTCATATATATATATATATATATATATATATATATATATATATATAAAGCTTGTTATTAAATTTGTTGTCAGTTGTATGTTTACCTAAAAGTATTGTGTTGATAGCATCAGAAAGAGAAGAAGTGGGTATTCAAATATAGACATTTTCTGCTGAGTGTAAGTAAGGCTCTATGTACAGTGAGAAATGGACTTACCCCCAGAAAAACGTGCTCATGTGTGCCTGGCATGCAAAGGCAAAAATGGCTGCTCCAATGTCATGTTTTAAGAACTCACAATCTCAGATTCTCACGAGGCTGACGAGACTTGACAAGGACGCATGCAAAGCTCTAAGCCTATAAAAAGAGCCCGGGTGACAGAGACAGCATTTTGTGTTCGTAGTGAACTCAAGTGTTACGGTTGGTGAGATACTTTATATCAAGATGATTGTAAGAGACATTTCAGGAGGGCACTTTTCTAATCTAGAGACGTTTGTGGTGAGACTGTTGATGGCAATTGAAGATAGAAATTGCGCTGGACGGTGATACACAAAAAATGTCCCTTGGAAGAGAAAGTCCTGGATTAAGCTTTCTGTCCTGAGGTTACAGAATTCTCTTCATAGTTGAAATTGACTCAACCCCTGAGGATTTTTCAGTGACTGTGAAGCGACCCCAAATTACTACATGTACCAATGAGGTTGCTGATCAATTGGACCTTGTTCATGGTTGACCACAGATTTTTGCTGCACCAGCTTATTTATGTAATGTAGTTATAGAGAAGTAATTTGCAACTAGCACTCACTCATTTACTCTCTTCTTTATCAACAACTGCAGTGACCAGTTATTTTGTCAAATACAATGATGAGAGAGTGCAGGGAAATGTAGATTCATACCTTTCCCAAAGATATAAATGCAATGTAAATATAAACAGTCTCAGCTGGAATTTAAATTTAATTAGCTAACTCCATTTTTCATTCCAATAATTGATGTCACTTTGAAACTCCAGCTTAACTGTACTTATATAGTTATTACACAGCTACTTTACCTTGGAGTAATGGTTAACAACTACTAAGTGCTCCATACTTGTGGTCGAGTGCTAGACCAAGTTAAGCTTAATAAATATCTATAATCATTACGTTGTAGTACTGATAGTTTTAATCAACATACAGCCCAGATTTTTTTAAAAACCCATTTGTATTGCTTATCTGAATGAGGAAGAAAATGAATTAAAAAGAATTATAGAATGAAGTCTAAAATTTATAACAATTTTTTAAATATCAACTTAAAAAAATCTTTACACAGAACATATACACTATGAATACAATATCTATATACAGAACAAATTCTGATAAGTAAAGTATCCAATAGTTCCTAAAAATACCAAATAAGTTTTCTGAAACCATCCAATTCATAAAATCTTATGCTTTTGCTGTTTTTGATCTGATAAAGCACTTTGTTCAAAAAAATATATTAATCTAGCAAAAAATTGAATTGGTTAATAGACTTAGTTTTTGAAATCTGTCTTGAAAGTAAATTTCTAGTTTGAGAAGAAATATTGAAAAAAATCTATTATAATTAGAAATTCCATTAATTATTTTGAAAGTTTCAATTAAATCACTTCTCATTCTTCTTTCTAGTAAAGTAGTTAATCTTAATTTCTCTAATCTCTCACAAATACTATCATATTTCATTCTTTTTATTATTTTTGTCAAACTTCTTTGAATGCCCTCCAATTTCAATATTCCACTTCAATTTCCATGCCAAGACACTGGAACCAGGCCTGAGTACAATATTTTCTATGAGGTCTTATAAGAGTTCTATATATTTTTAAAACATTTGTCTCTTTAAGGCCAAAGGTAAATCTAACAAACAAACCATAAGTGAGTTTGTTAATATTTCAATGTTTATTTACCTGATTCTCAGAAAATTATGAATCGAAATCAGTTTTGCTTTCTCTAGGAACACATAAATGTTAAATGAAGAAATCACAGGTATCTATTTAAATTACCTGGTCTATTTTGGGATAGAAGCTAGGAAAACTTGTATAAAAAATGAATCTCTCTTACGTATATTGTCTGGCTTGAATGTTGCTACAATACGGAATACATAGTCTGTGGCTTCTTCCTCATCAGTGCTGGAGCTGCTGGTGCTGCCTTCTTTGGTGGGAATTTTGTTGCCTTTACGTCGCATTTTTGGAAAGACTTTCCCTGATAAATTAGAAAAGGTCAGTTTTGAAATTAGTGAAGGAGTAATTGAAGATCAAAGACAACAAATAGTTCACATACAAGGATATTTTAGGATATAAAGAGATTTAAAAACATAGTAATTTATTGACTCCTCCGGTAAAAGTATTAAATCAAGTGAGGAAAAAAAAAATCCTAAAATGTTAGAGATCATGTTAGCCAAACCTTTTGTGCTGTTTTTGATAGCTTTAAAGAGTGTTTAGCTTTAAGATGTGGTTTATATTAAATGATTTTGCATATTTTTGTTTAATGATTCTAATATCAAAGATGTTTTATGAGTTATTTAATGCCAAAATTTAATTCATTTGTAAATGTTAGATTATAATCATTTATATTTTCAACATTCCACTGCAACCATAGTTTTTAAATTGCACTTTTTTGTCCATAATAATTATCATTTGTTTACACAAAATTATCAAATTTTCCCATTTAATACAAATAAGTGGCACACAATTATATGGTTTTATGTATTCATTCAATTCTAATAATGTCAAATGGATCTATTTAATCCATAGGATTTTAAGTATGGATCAGAGTGGATGTGGAAATGATGACAATGAAGAGGTACTCCACACTTCAGAACAAGAACCTCATCACCGGATACAGTTCCTTCTTTTTTTGGGGGGTGGGGTGGAGTTACTCCCTCTATAGAAGATGCAGTTGGCATATTCTAAGGCTCATTGACAAGGCTACTACTGGAAGAAAAACAACATTTTCAGTATATTATGCTTTTTTATTTTAAGAAAGATAAAAGTGTGACTGATATCCACATTCCAAAGTGGATATATCAACATCGAATAAAAAAACTATCTTAACGTAAACAAATATTTCAATTTCCTGGAAGATTGCAAGAGGTACTTTGAGCAGTTCTTTGCTGAGAAAGATTTCCAAGAGAATAGAAATATGAAGTTTCTTGAAAGATGGTAGAAAGCAGTGAGACAAAATGGAAAATAATACTGTTCAATCAAGGAAATCTTATTTTTATTTTATAAACTAAACAAAAGAAAAGTTTATTACCTAAAAAATGGAAGAATATTTCTGTTGAAAGTTTGTTAAATTGAACTGTACATTTCAATACATTCTTCTGAAGTTTTGAATATTTGGATAAGTCCTAATAATTTCTATATGAGGTTTAAATAGTTTAAGAGTGAAAATTATACATGAAATAAGATACTTTGTTAGGATTTATTTCTAAAGAAATTTCAGAAGCATAGAAAACAGCCAGCAGAATTACAAGAAAGTGGTTAAAGTGATGAGAGGATTGCTCTTCATCATTTCAACCACTTTCTTCCACTGCCAGAATTTAACCAGTTTGTCCTCTTCAATTGCAATTTTTATGGAATATGCTCAGATGAGCTGCATTCACTGGTTTCACCTATTCAAGAGTCTCCAGTAAGAATTTGTTTTGCCGTTTCTAGCAAGCAGCATTAAATTCTTTCTTATCTTCCCCACACCTGATGCATGTTCCATTCCAACAGCTTCTTTCCTCTGGTTCCTTCATGAATGTTCTCCTCTTAGCTAAAAACTTGGATTTCCTAAGTCCAGGGTCAATAAGTGTCTTACTTTGTCATATGTCATGTGGTCTCCCACTGAGAGAAGAGAAATATGGAATTTCTACTATCCTTCGTGTTTGAATTAGCAGGCCGTCAAAGAATGACCGTTAAGAGAAGAATAGTAATGTAGGTCAATCCCGAAGTAACTAATCCAGGTCAGAATGGAAACCAGCAGATGTTTGCATTCTGTGACCGGATGGGTAAAGAATGGGGTATAGGGACATATAGTAGTCCTAACGAATCGCCTGACAGGGGAAGAAGAAGATAGAAGCCAAATGATTGGCTAGAATCCCAAAGCGGAAATAGCCCCCTTCTTCTGTCAGCGGAAATAGGGGTAAAGAATATCAGTTTTGAAGATGAGGTCACTGTGAGTGGACGCAGGATCTGATGCCAAGTCTCTGGGTGAAGAAAGTGGAAAGAATCTTGGACAAGAAGAAGAACCTATGCCTTCAAGCCAGAGCATTATAGATATGTAAAATTTCGCCAGCCTGTAAAAGAGAAAATACTCTCCGAAGGAACCCGTCAAAAGATAAGTAAACATTAAGACTTGTTTCTCCCTACACCCAATTATATACTCTCTCAATTTAAAGAAAGACGAAAGAAAAGGAAAGGAAGAAAGACATTTGTAGTTATGTATTATCTGTTGATAATATAGCTGACACGTTGAAGATGTGTGTTTGCGTGTGTATTAAAAAAATTGTTATATTTTAATGTCCCCACGTGTTGAAGTTTGTTCATGGTGTCGTCTACTGTCAAGTTGCTTATTTCATGTTTCTTTTTCAGCTTCTTTCGCCTCATGTTATTCTCACCTAAATTGTCCTATTCTTTCCTTTAAAAATATTATACGGGAAACCGGAGTTGTTGACTACTATTGTTATATAGTCACATATGCAGATTCACATCTACATACATGCACATATATATGTAGAATAATTCACAGTGACACAATGATAAAGACGCAAGAAGACTTCTTTACAATATTTACCTCTCACTTTATTTGTAAGGTTTCGAAAGGGTTGTTCCCCCGTTTGGTGATAACAATATTTAAATGCACCAGTTCCCATACGCTTTTAAATGGTTGCTCATCCGGGGATCTTTTTATTTTAATTTGCCGTCACACATACTTTGGATTTCTGCTTTGTTGTCCTTTTATAAAGCTCTTTAGTGACATCCTTAGTCATTTTGTAATACTTTTTATTTATAAGGGCCAACTGTTCTTGCTTAGAATAACTTTGAATATTAAACAAAAATTATAAAGTGCTCAGAAAATAATGATGATTATGTAAGAGAATTATTAGAAAGAAAATTTTTTTACCTTTTCCACGTTGTGACCAAAGAGGCGGATCAAGCTGCCCATGAGGTAAGAGACCATTTTCCAGACAGGATAAAAATGCCAATAAATGTCCACCTTTCGGGAAATGAATAGGAGGTCTTTGGACACCGTCTTGACCAACCAACACGATAGTGCCCCCACAATCAGCTGTAAAAAGAGATGATCAATTTATGAAGATGATAAATGAAATAAAGAGATACTATAAATATGTATATTTTTTGATGTTGTCAAAGGACATCAGTTAAGATTAACAATTTCAAATTGTAAATTTTGAGATTGATTAAAGCTAACTTAACTTTTTAGGCTTAAATAATATCTTCATAAACAGAATAAATTGGAACCCATGCAGAAAACTAGTGAAAAGAGTACAATGGAATAAAACTGCCAGTTACCCTGACATTTACTGGTTAATATTTATATATTTTTAATGTGTCAGTTTTCTACATTTAACAGTAGAAATATTCTTCAAAGGAAGCAATAAGCAGTTTTTAGACACACAAACAAAACCGTTACTAGTACTGAACAGACCCATGAAATTATTTCATTCTACACAATCAATCTGTTTGTCACATTTTTAGTTCAGCATTTTTAATAGTTTTCTATCTATCAGTATACATTGTAATATCTCCATAAATGAATATCTACTCTATTAGAAAAATTATTGTATGGAATATGTTTGATATTATGTATAAACAGTTGCTCAAGTTCAATTTTTATTTGCTTTTCTTTAGTTGTTAAAATAGATGAGAATCCATTCAATGATGATGATGTCAAGAAAGAATCAGTCTACTATTACTTTCTTTGATTTAATTGGGAGAGTATTAGCCAATCATGTTTGTGAAATGTTCTAACTAATAAACCCCTTATACTTTTATGTTGTAAGAGTGTTGATTATGGTAACTCAATCAATAAGAAATACATGAGGCCTTTACCAGTATCTGCATTTATACTACAATATATAAGTTTTCTTTTTGAATTTCGATACTGGTTGCAAGATACCTACAGCTAGCTATACCACAATCCTCATCTTTATTTGAAACAAAGATGGATACGAGTCAAAATGGTTTATATAATAAGAGCAAACTGGTTTGTACAATGAAAATGTTTGCAAGATACCCAACAACTGCTTATACCAGAACTGAAAAACTTAGTATACCATATTTGATGACATAAGAACACCCTATTTACATTTAATATTACAATATCATAGAGTACAACTAACATTACAAGTACTAATAGTTGATGACATCTGGGTAAACATTAGCTTCCCAGATACTTTCACATTTATGATTCAGAAGATATATTTTTAGCGTTTTTTAAGGAAAAAAAGGTTCCCATGCCACTAAAAAAAAGTAGATTGTTCTTTTGAAAAGCATTGACAGTTTCTTTAAGTTAATTAGAAAGAATGCATTGCCTTATAGGAAAGGAGATTATAATACTTACGCTGTTGATGACAATGGATGTAAACAATTTCATCAACATAAATAGTCAAGGCATAATCCCAATAGAGACTGAAATTAGATGATAGTCATTATAAAATATGTATGTAAAATTTGTCAATATGTAAAAATCTGAACTATTACAATCAATACCATTTATGTTTATCATTTAATCATTGACTTTAAAAAATGTTGGAAACATTAGATTTTTTATTATTACTATAAAAATGAGTAAAAACAAATGAAGCAAAGAAAAATCTATTTTCATGTGTCATTTACACATTGTAATACAATAAAATACTGGTAACTTTATAGCATGTTGATTATGGCTATTCATATAGAAAAGTTTCAATTTTATCTTTTAGCATATTATTCTTAATATCAATTTATTCATAAGCATTAAAATTTGTAATTTTTTTTTCTTAGAAGCTAACCAAGCAATTATTTTATTTCTATCTTTCATACATCAGTTTTTGCTCACAAATATGAAAATGATAGGTTACACTACTTAAATAATCCATAAAAAAACGTTTTGTTTTCCTTATAAAGTGAATATTTTCATAATAAAGTCTTAGATTGATAATGTTATGTATATGATATATTAGTAAGGGATAAGATTCATTACTAATGTCATGGGCCAGTGTGGCATGATAAGAACCATTATTCTTTATGTTTTTCAAAGAAGGCTTGTTGAAGGAGGATATTAAAAAAAAAGTACTGGTAAATCACCCTCATCTAATATTGCCAAGTCCATCATATAAAACTTTTAGAAAATGAAATGTGCATAAATGCATATATTTGTTAACAGATAACATTGGAGAAGAGAAAGTAAAATGCAGAAGTTTCCTTTCAGCTTTCATTACAGCTGATTCCAAAATTCTTCCCAAGATCTTAGAAAAATCTATTATTCAATTACTTAACCGGAATAAGAATTATGTAAAATTAACATTTTTTAGCAATTACTTTATAAAGTATTTGGATTTTAGGACAAATGCTTAGATAAAAAAATATTTCCCACACATTTTGTAACACATTTTAAAACATTACAAATAAAAATCAAAATATAGATAATTTAAAAGCCATTTGAAAGAAATATCCAAGCTGATTAGAAAGTCATCTACGAATATTGAGCCTTAAACTCCCAAGTTTAAGCATTTCACAATGTTATTTACTTTTATCTTGAATAAGATCACAGATAGGATGCTACCTTGTGGCACTCCCATTTCTTGTTCTTGTAGTTCTGAGAGTGTTGCGCCGATCCGTACTTGGAATTTTCAATCATTTAAGAAGTTTTGTATGAAAATTGGCAGTCTACCCTTCAAGCCTATATTTTTCAAGTCTTTGATTATGCCATATTTCCATGTTGTGTCATAGGCCTTTTCTATATCAAAAAATATGGCTGTCATGTGTTCTCTTTTGGCAAAAGCTTCTCTTATGAGGGTTTCCAAGCAGATAAGGTGAACAATTGTACTTCTTGCTTTTCTAAAGCCTGTCTGAAGGTTTGTGATTAACTTATTTTTCTCAAGAAACCATATCAGTCTGTTGTTAATCATTCGTTCAAGTGTTTTACAGATACAGCTAGTTTGGTAATTTGTTGGATTTGTAGTATTTTTTGCAGATTTTGGTACTGGTATTATAGCGGCTTGTTTCCAGGAATTAGGGATGTTCCTGCTGTGCCAAATGTTGTTGAAGATCAGGAGTAAATATTGGAGTGAAATTTTAGGTAGTTGTTTTAAGAATTCATATGGAATCTCATCTAGTCCAGGAGTTGTATTATGGGATTTTCTTAAAGAGGTTTTTAGTTCTGTCATGGTAAACGGTTGGTTGTAGCTTTCTGTATTATTGGAGTGAAAATTTATTTTTCTTTCTTCTTTTGATTTGTTTCTTTGGAATTTTTGATTGAGGTTTCTGGATGAAGAGTTTTGGGAAAAGGTTTGTTGCTTTTGTTTGGTCTTTTTTTATAAGGTGCTTCGGGGAGTGGGGGTGCTGTTATTCTTACCCGATATTTTTTTTAATCATATTCCATACTGTTTTGATCTTTGTGCTGGTGTTTACTTTTGATGTGAAGTTTTTCTAAGTTTCTTGTTTTGATTCTTTAATTGTTCTTCATGCTCTGGCTCTGCAATTTTTAAAGAATTCAAGATTCTCTTTTGTTGGGTTTGTCTTTAATTTTCTGAGTGCGGCACAGCACACTCTTACTGCTTTTTTGCACTCATTATTGTGCAAAGGTTTATTGAATTTTGGTTGAGTGGATGATTTTAGTATACATTCCTCTGCAATAGTTAGGAGTGTTTTTGTGAAATACGTGTTGTGGTCTTCTTGGTTTATATAGGCTTTTGGATTTAAATTGACTTGGCAAAGTCTTTTAAAATGTTCCCATTTGGCCTTTTGTAGGTCCCAGTGTGGCATTTTTTCTTCTAGTTTGGATTCAAGTCTTTCTAATATGATCGGATAGTGGTCACTTCCGCAGTTATCCTCATTGGTTTTCCATTTAGAGTCTAAATAAATTGTAGGATTGCTTAAGGTCAGATCTATTACTGAGTGTGTACCTGTTGTAGGATGAACGTAGGTAGGGGATTTTTTTATTTAGAAGGCATAGATTGTTTTTGTTCATGAGGTTTTCTATTGTATGGCCTTTTTCATTTGTATCTCTACTGCCCCATATTTAGTTATGGCTATTAAAGTCTCTCACGAGTATGAAAGGTTTGGGGAGTTGTTGCTATTGGGGGGGGCTATGTATAGTGAGCATATGTTGATTGTTTTGTGTAGAGTTACTGATACTGTGCTGTTGCCTGTAGATTTGTGTTTAAGTTTATTTGGTTTTGCAGTAGTGTATTGTTTACAATAATAGATGAATCTCCTGATGCTCTTATGTGTTTGTTTATTTGATTATAAATAGTGTGTTACCTTATATCTAATTTGTCATTTTTTTTTTAAAAAGTTTCTTGGAGGCATATAACACTTGGGCGTAAGTTTTTAATGATGAGTGTTAATTCGTCAAGGTTGGCTTCTGTGCCTCTAATGTTCCACTGTATGATCTTATTTGTTTTGTAAGTTTGTTTTGGTCCCATTGTAATTCTTTGTAGGGGAGATGTTTTGAGAGTCATGTTTGGTTTGTGGACTGATTGTAGTTGGTGGGTATAGTGTCTTGGGTCCCCATCCTGTCTAAGGATGGGAGGTACTTTCAGTTATATTCTTGTAATTTTCAGATTGTTTCATTTTTTTTCTGGGGAAGATTTTATTTTGCTTTTAGTTCTGTTTTTGGTGGTAGATCGTTGGCTTGATTTGCTCCTTTTTAGTTTGCATTTTCTATATGGTATGTTTTATTTAAAGGTTTGGTTATGGTCTTGTTTTCCATTTGGTTTTGTTCTGTTTCAGTGAGGGGTGTGGTTCTATTCTGTGTATTTGGACTACTTAAAGTAAATTCTTTACTCAGGTTTTTTGGATTTGGTTGGTTTTTATTAGGAATTTTGTGTCGAGAGATGGTTCTTATTTCTTCTCTTGGAGGTTGCTAAGAGGGATTGTGATGTTTTTTCCAGGTTATGTTCAGTCATTGGTTTAGGGTTTGTACTGTTGGAGGAGAGAATTTAACAGTATGGATTTTATTTCTTGTATGAATTTTGGCCAGTCTTGAGGTCCTAGTTGGAGTAGTTTGGAGATTAGTTTTTGGCAATTTTCTCCTTTTTTTACTCTCTGATTTTGGATTGTTTTGGGAGATTTGGGAATAGTTTTTGTTTTTATGTAGCCTTCAACTATTTTTTTGACTTTTGGATAGGGAATTTTTCTGGTGTATTTTATAGTTAAGATTTCTTTTTCTTTTTTCCAGACTGGGCATGTTCTGGTATAGGATGGATGGTCTTCACCGCAGTTGGCTCATCTGTTGTCGAATTTGCAGTCAATGGTGGAATGGTTTGTTCTCTCTCTCCTCATTTACCACATATAGTGTGTCCATTGCATACATTTCCATGGTGGCCAAATTTTTAGCATTTAAAGAATCTGAGTGGGTTTGGAATACAATGTTTAATTTTTTCATTAATATAGCTGATTTTTATTTCTTTGGGAATTGTAGGTAAGTTGAAGGTTAATATATAAGTGCTTGTTTGTATTGTTTGATTTTCTTTTTTGATGGTAATTCTTTTTATATCAGTTACGCTTTGGTTTTTTAGTTCAGCTAATATTTCTTCCCTTGAACACTGGGAGAGTTTTTTGTTTCTTATAACTCCTTTAGAGGAGTTTAGGGTTTTATGGGGGTATTTTTTTTAAGTTGTGAAAAGTTTTCATATTTAGTAAAAAGTTTGTGTTTTTTATTTTCAGTTTCAATCATTATTGTGCCATTTCTTAAATTTTTAACTGTTTTTGGACTGATATTTGTAGATATGATCTTCTGTATAATAAATGGGGATAGTTTTGTTAATGGGGTATCTTCAATCAATTCTAATATTATGAATTTTGGGAATAGAGGTTCAGGCTGTATTTTTTCTTCATTGGAGTTGTCAAACTATGTAAAGTCGCTTGAGTTTTGTTTTTGCTTGGGTTATATTTTCAAGAGCCATAAAGAAAGTCTATGAGTTTCATTGGCTATGCTCCCTACCCACCACAGAGCACCAAACGGAGATGTGCCTTAGGGGAAACCCATTTGCCTAGTAACATCAGGGCTACATAGCCAGTATACTCATGCTGACGGTAGACAGTTTAAATTTTGCCCCAGGGTTTTCATTCCCAAGATAATTACATACCCAGAGACAGAAAGGAGTATAGGTCTTTCCTCAGCATGATTGACCTTACAGCCATCGCCCACTAATTCAGATTTTTTAAAAATCTGAAAGAGGGCTGACATGACCAGCCGATTGATCGGATCAGGCCTCTCTGACCGCCTGTCTAGCTCAGTAAGGGCCAAAGAGGAGTGTTGCAGGTCACATGACCTCTTTAGTTGCCAAGTCATAGACTGCTCAGCCATCAGGATCCCGTCCTCAAGCATTACGGGTTGCCACCCACAACCAACAGGTAGCCTCATTTGGTGGGGTGGGGTTTACCCCTCTGCAGAGATGCAGTCGGTGTATTCTACAGCCCCAGCCTACAGGGTGGTTGTCAATACTACAAAATTATATTTGATAAATTGATATCTTACAAGATCCATTGCTATATTGAAAAAAGTATTTTGAAACATATAGGGCCTGATTTTCAGGAATTTTTATTTTGTTTTTTATGAAGAGATATTTACTCAATGCTTGTGTATATCCCATATTTTCTTTATAATTTGTAGATTGTTTATATACGTACATACAGATAAACATAGGTTAGTATAAAATGTTCTCTACATATTTTATAGATTTAGCTGATAAAAAAAGTTAAAAAATACAGCTTTTAAATTGGTATACCCAAATATTAAAATAATTGTTATTTTTTAATCATTGTAAGCCATGTAAAATTGTTGGTTGAGAATCCTTAAGAATTTTCCACTTAAAAGCTGAGGCAACATTGTAAAATAGAAAAAAAAAGCTTTGTTTGATTTGAATTCCATTTGGCATGGATTAATTTTTAAGAGAGACATTTTTAAAGATGCATGCAAAGAAAAGCAAAGATGTTAAAAACCAGCATTTTTATTCAATTATTTTTAGAAAATTTTGAAAAAAAGAAAAATATTGTGACAAAAAAAGAAAAGTGGAGAGCCCAAACAAATTTTGATGAAATTATCTTAAGCAGATAAAAGGTGAGCAAAATGTATGAAAAAAAAAAAAAAGAAGCTTTTTAAGATATTTATCAATAATGCAATAGTCAATGTTAACATTGGTGGCATGGTAGGAAAACAGGCTCATCTGATTACAATGTTTTACATTGTCATCAATTATGCTATTTTTAGTTAAAAATACAATGCTTAACTTATGATTTATTAAACCAGTTGAATTATTAATATATTTAGAAATTAAGCAAAGAAATTGCCTCTGTTGGTGTTCAAACACAAAAGTAAAGTTTAAATCCTGAAATAATTAAAGAATTGAGTGAAGATATCCAATTTTGAACAGTAATGGATAGTTTTACATTTGAGTATACATACAAAATAAATATATTGATTGGAGACTGATCACTTGATGGAATAAAATAAATCAGTACACAATTTATTGTTGAGTAAAAGAATTAATTGATTTGTCTACCATTTCTTTATAGACAAAAATAGTTAAGGATTTAGCTTAGTTCCTTAAGTTCTGCAACTGTTTGAGTCAGAATTTCTTTTAAGACAATTTCTTTCTTTGGTTTTAAATTATTTTGTATGTAATGTCCATGGCTCTTGGCTCAGATTTTATAAATAAGCAAATACATTTTTATATTTAAACAATATAAATATTAAAACCCACATATAGACTAAACAACACACAATAAATGTTACAAACAAAATCGATGTAATGTGTCAATAAAATTAAAACCAATAACCCAAGAAGAGAACCAATAATCTTCAAACTATGAAGAATACAATAAAAATGAGACAACCATGTAGCAAATGCAGATGAATACCATCTGCTGATGAAAAAAACAAAAAAAATAAAAACAAGAGTATTGTCCCCTGAAAAGTTAGCAAGGTATATATGATGCAGATTAAATTAAGACAGAGCTTGAGAATAAAAATCAATACAAAATTTCAGAAAAAGCATCGTTGCTATTGAAAATATCAAAAACTACAAGATCATTTAATTTTCCCATTCCTTTGAGGATACATACTTTTTTGTTAATTTTAGATAAATTTTCTTAATGTCCTGATGAATTATAACTAAATATACATATCCTAATATTTTCACACAATAAATATTATTCTGTTTTGGTACCAAAATTCCCGTACTTCCAACACTGACTTGTCAAGATTCATTCCAACAAAAAAAAATTTATAAACATCATTGTAATTAAAGATATTCAGAAACATAAGATATTCTAAATGCAACAACAAATTTAAGAGTCGATGATAAAAGGTAAACCAATTATATTCTGCTTGCAATAAGTATATCAATCTTTTTTTTATTGCAAAAATAATTAGTGACTGTAGGCTAAAAAAATTAAAAAGAAATCTAACTCCAACTAGTCATTCTAATTTATGCATAAATAGAGTGTATTATGCATATACAGTATTTCCTAAGCAAACATTTTTACTGTTTGAGAAACTGACTTATTCATTGTATCTATAACAAATTTTAGTGACCCTTCAAGATAAACATGAAATCACAAACTGAGAAAGGTTAAAGATAAATCATGATTGGAGGAATATCAAGAATCCTCTTAACAGTGACAATACTTAAGAAGATGTAAGATGTTTAATACCTTTAAGTAGAAACAAAAGTAGTCATAACAACATGCAAACTTTGTTTATGATTGGAGAATATGATGTCAGTAGACAGTTTACAAAATATCTATTTAATTCTACAATGCTTTTTCTTTTCTTTTATTTTTCATTGCAGTTAGTGATTTTGAATTCACAGCAGACAAGTTCATTTAATTTTAGACAAAATATATATTAATTCCTTTACTGAACTTCAGTTTTCATCTGCATGACTGTCTTATCAGATAAGTATTAGCTTAATGTTTTTTCTGGCTTTGAGGTTCAGAGGTGGCAAATAATTTTTTAAAAAGTCTTTACTAATTAAAACAATATGGCATTGAGACAACCTGAGATAGGGGAAATGTAGTAGTAACATATCACTCAATAAGTTCCAGGCCTAACTAATAAGACAACTTTTAGGCAAAATTCGGCTTTATTCATCAACATAGTCTCCTTCTAGGGTGATACACTGATTTAAACGCTTCTCTAACAATTCAATGCCTTTTTTGTAGAACAATTTGTCTTTGGCTTCAAAATACACCTCAGTTTCCAATATCACTTCTTCATTGATGCCAAATCTCTTTCCTTGGAGCATTCTTTTGAGGTCTGTAAACAGCTAGTAATTGCTGGGGGCCAGATCTGGAGAATAGGGTGGGTGTGGAAGCAATTAGAAGTGCAATTCATGTAGTTTTGCCATCGTTGCGATCAACTTGTGACACAGTACATTGTCTTGGTGAAAGAACACTTTATTCTTCTTCATTTGTGCCCGTTTTTTGTGATTTCCTCCTTTAAACACATCAATAATGCTATATAATATTCACTATTGATGGTTATTACTTTCTCAAGTTCTTTGATGAAAAAAATACCTTGCGTATCCAAAAATACAGAGGCCAAAACTTTACCTGCTGATGTTTTGCGTCTTTGGTTGCTTTGGACGGCTTTCACCTGCTGCTGCTGTCCACTCAGCTGACTGCTGATTTGACTCTGGAGTGAAGTGGTGGATCTATGTTTCATCCATTGTCACATATTTACACAAAAACTCCTTTTTGTTGCATTGAAACTTTTGCAAACAACCCTCTGTATCATCGACGCATTGTTGTTTTTGATCAACTGTGAGCAAATGCAGCTCACACTTTGAACGCAGCTTTCTCATTGACAAGTCTTCATGTAAAATGGCGAATATACTGCTGCCTAATATCTTCAACTCCTCTGTTATCTCATGCAACTTCAATTTACTATCAGCCAAAACGAGTTTGTGGAGTTTTTTGGTATTTTCCGGAACAACTGCTACATTTGGGTGACCTGAGGGTTCAGCATCATTTGTGTGTGTATGACTGCATTTAAAGTCAGCATACCACCTCTTAACCATTGTTTCTGATGGAGCAGAGTTCGAATAACACTTATTAAGTCATTGCTTAGCTTGAATAGTATGTTTTCCTATCAGAAAGCAGTGCTTTATCAACACACGAAATTCAGATTTTTCCATTGTTTTGAAAATTTGCAACAGTAGCTTCACTTGAATAACTGTAATTTGTAAACTAATAACCTGATTGGGTTCAAATTTTGACATGTGCCATTTGAAGATTAGTACTTCATAAAAATCATATGGATTTTTTTATTAGTAATACCATCTATATGTCAGGCCAGGGACTTATTGTGTGATGTGTTAAAAGGGTTAACTGGTTATATTGGTTTTTTGAAAAAGTTATTTTAGATATATAACAGGGGATGAAAAATAATGATGATATTTGTTTTTCAAAAGGTATTTTAGGATAGTTTTAAATGATAGCCATTCAAAGAAAGAAAGGAGACCAAGCTATGAGATGCAATTTCAAGAGCAGGTATCACAATGCTGTAGGGATGCATGAATTTTGGTCCAACAGGATAAAGAACAGAATGACATAACAATGGTGTTTAGATGTCTGAGCAAGGATAAAGTTATTGATTAATTCAATTATAAATGCTGTAAATGAATGGATGATTACTTTTGGAATTTTGCCAAATAGTCAAATGTGATTGTATTATTTGGATAAGATGGAGTTTTTTCTTTTAATCCATATTAAAGAGGCCAAAATGTCTGGTAAGAGGCTCTTGACTAACATATAAATATATTTACTGCTCTCTGCAATAGATATCATGTAGGTTTTATTTCATTAACAGTGATACTGAAGGATATAAAAAATGTCTAGTAATGATCCAGCAATTTAATATGACCCCAAAAATGAGTCTATTTTAGTTCTCCTCAAAATATTCCCTTTGTCATACTCTTATCCCAATGTTCTTGGCACTTTTCAAAACACACTGCAAAATATTCTCTCAGGACTGCTATCAGATGCCTTATAGTATTCTCTTTAATCTAATACAGAGTCTAAAATCCCTTCTTTTCAACAGTGATTTTAGTTTTGAGAAAAGCCAGAAAGTGAAAGGAGCCACGTTTGAACTGATTGTCTAGAGCTAACAGAGGAAATGTTTCATCAAAAGCCTTGTAAGCAGGCAGTCAAGATATTCAAGATAGCTGAATACTATCGGGACAGTCCATGGAATCCTTGGATCTTCTAATTGTCAATCATCATTTTTTTTTAAATTATTGCAGTCCACACATTCTCAACATTTTTGGGTGTTCAGCTGGTTGAAAACTAGAAATACCCACGTATCCTTTTCACTTTTCAAAATAGTCTACAAAATCTTCTTTTGGATCATCATCAGTTACTTTATTCCTAGTGATTTTTGCTCTAAAAAATCCAGAAGATGTAGGCAAAATATGGATAATAACAGGAGAGCTGATAGATCAGAGTTACATGATATTTTGCAAAAATACCTTGTACAAAATATGAAGAACGAACAGTCAAGATAATCAAAATGGCTGGATACTTTATGGACAGTCTATGGTATCTTTCAGATCTTTTAATTCAAAACTTTCTCAATGATTTTAATAGTGTCAGTGTTTTAAACTTGAATCATATTAACTATAAATGTGACAGTCATTCAGTACACAAGGTTACTTAATGACATCTAATAGCCAACTGGGTAACTCTCCAAGAGTGTCTATTCATGCATAATTAGTTGCCAAATTACATCTACGTCATATAAACCTTATGATGTTCAAAATGGCTGGATATATTCCATACAGATGCTATACTCAGAATTTAAATACTGAATGGGTTATTCTTTATAGATAATATAGCTCTGCAGGTTTGGCTTGTAAATTTCTAGAATGTGGCTTTTGCTTTTGTTCTTAAATTGAACTTTTCATTTAAAAGAAATATCTATAATGTATCTTTGATAATAAAATGGTGTAATTCTTGATGAAAATTTACGTGAACACAGATCAAGAGAGCCTGATATCTTATTGATTATGTATAGAGAATAAGGCTTTTCTAAATTTGGTTGATTTTTATAGTATATCAACCCTTTAAGTTATTTAATGCCAAATCCTGTTTAAACATATTAAATATAAATCACTTGTAAACAAATAGTTTGTAGGTAATATTTTTAAACAAACCGGAGCTCATTTTTTTGCACACAGTTAAATAGATTTAAGTATTTTTATCTAACACAAATAATTCTATTTAATATTAATTATCTATTTGAACATAGTTAAATGATTTCAAGTATTGATATATAATACTAACAATTTAATTTAACAACAGTAATTTGTTCATACACACTTAAATGGATATATATATATATATTATTTGTAAGTCAATAGTTTGTAGATAATTTTATTTAATAAGAAGTTAGAGCTAACTTCTTAGCACATGGTTAAATGGTTTGAAGTATTGCTATGTCATACCAATAATTCAATTTATGGCATACAGTAAAGTGGTTTCAAGAATTCCACACTAATAGTTTTATTTGCACACAGTTAAATGGTTCCATGTATTGCTATGTAATATCAATAATTCAGTTTTTACACACAGTTAAATGGTTTCAAGTACTGCTATATAACACTAACAATTCAATTTAACAGTGGGTCATTTGTTTGGACACAGTTAAATGGTTAAACAGTTCTATTTGATCCATAGATGGACCTTAACAAGTACTACTATTTCAGGTTAAAATGGGCATGAGAGTAATGGTAATGAAGAGGTATACCAAAACCCCAATAGCTCTAGGACTGAAGCTTCACTATCAAATGCAGTTTACTGTGTTACTCAGGACACTTGTTCTGAGGAACAGGGGAGTAATACCCTTCTGCAGAGATGCAGTCTGCATATTTTACAGCACCAGCCAACTGGGCAGTCTAAATTTGAAAATTTTTTAGGTTTATTTTTATGGCACATCAACCATTGTAGATTATTAATACCAAATCCATTTTTATAGATATAAACAGTTCTATTTCAAATAAGTTAGTTTAGCACAAGTACACAGGTTCATTGTCAGAAAGTTCTATTTCAAACAATTCAGTTTAGCATAAGTATACAGTTTTAATGTCAACAACAGTTCTATTTCAAGCAATTCAGTTTAGAATAAGAATTCTAGTTGACCAATAGATAGGACCCTATCAGGTGCTACCACTCCAGCCAGAGTGGACCAGGGAGTGATTGCAATGAAGGGTTACTCCACATTCCCCAAAGCTCTACCATTACTGGAACCTCAACATCAGATTGTTTAGTATCATATCCAGGACACTCATTGGGGAGGTCTTACTCCTCTGCATAGAAGCAGTTGGTATATTCTACAGCATCAGCCAACTGGACAAAATCTATATAGGAATATAGTTAATATATCAAATTGATAAGTCAATTCATATAATTTTATTTTAAATGATCATTGCATGAAATTTAAAGAAGTTATTTTTAAACTTCAATCTGATGAAATCTAGTAAAATCTTCCTATATTTTCTCATGCACAATTATAAGTTTTTAAGATTAGACACTATTGTCAATAAATATCATAACACAAACTACTTCAAAACTAAATATGCAAATTTTATTTGAACATTTGGCATCTTTAATTTAAAAGGAGGATTTAAATTTCAGTGATACAAGATTTCTTCAAAATTTACTTAAATTTTAGATATACTAGCTTCCCTGCAAATAAAATTATAAAAATCAAATGTTTCAATGATACCAAATGGCAAAATGTCCTTTAAGTTTTGTTATATTTTTAAGCTTTGTTTAGAATATTGAATAAAAACAATGCAGATTAACAATAAAAATTGTTAGCCACTTTAATGAAAGTGTTTTGTGAGGTGTATTGCTAAGTATAAAAACTCTCAAAATGGCAAATAAAGACACTGGTAAGAATGTTTCTGTAAGCTTGGAAAAAAATCCAATTTGCTTATTTATTTGAATCTCTCTCTCTCTCTATATATATATATATATATATATATATATATATATAACAGTATCAATGAAAGATAAAATTCTGAGCTATTTTCATTTTTTTAATAGTAAAAACCACATTCAGTGTCAAGGCATTTTAGCCAAAGATTATTTAAACACTATTGATAAGTAATATCAATAATTCAAATATAGCTTACAACAGCAATTTATACTATAGTAAAAAAATGTCATGGTTTGCTTTTAGGATATAAAACAAAGAAAAGAGAAATGATGAGAAAGAAAGAAGTGAGAAAAGAGCCATATGTTATTATGCTCTTTGGTACAATAGGACAAAACCTGTACATGTATCAAGTGATATAAAAAGAAATGGTCAAAGGTTTTGGTTACAGAAGATGACATGTTGTACCATTAGTGTAGTTGGCAAGACAAGGGCAAGAGGCAAATTAAGTAAAACACCATCTCTAGGTAGGGAGTAATTCCTAACATGCATTCGCAACCTACACCACCACCATCACCACCATTCCAGAGCAACTCTGGAGATCTTTTAGCACCAGCATGAGTAGCAGTCATAGCAGTAGCAGCAGAAATAATAATAATAATAATAGTAGTAGTAGTAATAATCATTATTGTTGTTGTTCTAATAGTAGCAATATTTGAAAGCCAGTATTTAAAAAAATGTCCAAGAGTCCATGCAGTCATGATTAGTCTGTGGTACCAGTCTGGAAGCAGCGGCAGAAGATGCTGCAGCTGTGACAACAGCAGTGGTTTAAAGTGAGTTAATGATTGGTTAGTGACAGCTGGAGGTGAGGCCACAAATTGGCCACCTACTTACATGTTGCTGACCTCAGGAGGCTGGTAATAGCGTTTGTAGATGGACCTCGATTCACGCAGGAATGCACACAGGTAACACCAATTAACAAAATAAAAAGACAATTAAGCTTCTATATGCTTGGAAAAATAAATGTCAACACCTAGCAAATTTAACCACCAGATACAATTGGAAATCTTAAAAAGCTATTTAGCATATTAAGTTCCAGATGAATGGATATAAATATTCCAGCTGAATGGGGTGGGGAAAGATGGAAAAAAATAAAACTTCTCTAAATTATACTGCAAATAAGAACATTAACAAATCATTTCTGATAACATTCTGAGGCAGCCTGAGGGTAAATAAAACATGCACACATTTTCAATATTTTACTGAGGTAAAAATAGAACTACTTTACAAAATTATAAAACAAAAAAACACACACACTAAGTCAGCAGCTTTTTATACGAATCCATTTTTACAGTTCAGCTATTACTATTACCTCAATGAAACATTTGAATTTTTACTTTATTTTAAAGTGTGCTTATCTCAGATTTGATCTCTGATAGTGACAAATCAATGTCAACAAATAATCAGAAAATTGTCTTTAATTGTTGGTATAATTTGGAAATTAATCAAAATATAAACCTAAATGAAAAAAGAAAAAAAGGAACATTTTTATTTTAAATAATAATGAAAATTAAATAAAGATGCAGTACATTCCAAATAGCAACTGCAACAATCAAGCATGATGACAACTGAACAAAATAATATTAGATATAAGTTACAGAATTAGAAAGCTGCAATAATATTTTTGTGGGTTTGATTTAAAAATTCAAATTAGATATGATATTCTACAATATGATCTTTTTTTTTTGAATGATGTTAAAAAAGAGCTGTAATCTCCAAAATTATATCTGATGTAAAACCACCTTCTGAAATATATTCAGAAAAGATAAAAGATCAGGTATCCAATGAAATTGTAACAATGTTTACATAATTTTATTTCTGTGTTCATTGGTTGCAAAAATTGAGTAATTCCTGAAGTTGTGTACTTTGTTTATGAAATTAGGTCATCTTAGAAATCTGGTAAATAACAATGAAATAAACTCCCTCTTAATAATCACAGCGATTAAACAAAAATGCTTTTTCTTTTTTTTTTAAGTGTCTTATTAATATTTGAAAGTAATATTTTGCTAGTTCTTATCTAAAAAATCATTTGTGAGCATTAAATAACAAAGGAAAATTTACCTAAGAGAAGATCTAAACTCTCAAAATCCAAGCATTTCATTAAACATCAAATAGTTAAACATTCAGATTTATCAATGTTAGAATCACATATTTAAGGAAGCTTAAAACAACACTAGATATTAAAAAGACAATATCAATAAATCTTTCAATTCAATTCTACAAAATTAGATATATGCATATACACAAACACTAGCCTAAGATTTTTCACAGTTCTTTCAATGATGAACTTTGATTGTGTTCGCCTCCTGCCATGTTTTACCAGCAAATAACTAATAATTTAATTGATTATACAAAAATAATTTTTACAATGTCATTAAATTTTTCTTTAGAAATGTCCAACCAATAATAAAAGGCAAACTATCATAATCACAACAGATGACTACATATGAAAGTGCTGGTATTATAGTAATATTTATTTAGAAACATAAAGCCTAGAAATCAAAGAAAACTTGGTAAAATTGATTTTTTTTCTGAATGCTTAATTGCTGTCTATTGTAAACAGGGAATTTTGATCCTGCTGTTGAACAAATTTATGCATTTATCAACATTAAAACTATATACTTGTAATGAATTGATATTAACTGACAAAACAAATAAGATTGAATATGTGATATCAGAAAAACAATTATAAAGTGACTATAGATATTCTCAAGTTATCAAATTTATATGCAGATGGGGATATTTAAAAATTTTTTTTTTTTTAAAATTCATTTTATGACACATTATATTCTTAAATGTACAGCAATCAAATCAGTCACTTGTATTAATGAACTAAAAAACTAGAGAATTAAAAGTGGTTTTTGATACAGAAGATTCTCATTGAAAATTAATATCTATCTATATTAATAGTTGTAAAATGATTAATAAGCCAAGGACCAAATAACATAAAACCATGTTTTATGTTTACATTTAGTTGTTTTTTTCTAGAAAAATATATATTTTAATTTGAGAACCAAAAGATACCAAATTTGAAGTTAGCTGTAAGTTGCATGCTTGAATTGGCCTGAGTGAAATTCATCACTAAATTTCCACCAAGTCAAATAGTTTTGTAAGAGCTTTTCATATATGAAGGCACCTAAATGACTTATCCCAACTGTATAAATATAAATGGATAATTACAATTTTTATCAGTATCTATTTTCCTGATAGTGCACCATGAGAATATATAGGAAATGGTAAGGAGTACATATTCTCAATGTAGGTTGAGTGATTGATTTTAACAGCATGCCAACCCATTTAGGGTTATTTTATGCCAAGAGGTTAGGGAATTGCATACATTGTACGTTTACATTTTTGTGTAGTTTCATAAGTTTTTTGCACACAGTTATATGATATCAAGTATTCCTATTTAATATGAATAATTAGTAAACAAATCTATTTGACCATAGATGGGACCCTGAGAGTAAGGGCACAACCCAGAGCTCCAGAATTGGAGCCTCACTACCACATGCAGTTAAGTATCAAGACATGTCTTTTGGGAATGGAGGTTCTTATTCTCTTAGCTGGGATATTCTAAGTCTCAACAAGATAGAAAGTAGATAGAGAATATAAGTAACTAATATGCAGCTTATATGATTATTCTAAATACTGTGAAGACAACTGAATCCTTTGTATACTTGATGTTGTTAGCATAAAATTTCAGTTGATCCATTCTCCAGTATTTATCAGTCTTTTTTTCTAATTAATATGTGACAAGGGTTAAAAAAAAATGGATCAGCTGAAATTTTATGCAAATTACATCAAGTATACAAAAAAGGAATTAAACAGTTCAAACTATATTGGGAATGTTAATGATTCTTTGAAAAGAGACAATTGTACATGCATATTTAAATTTTTTGTATAGATGTTTCTTTAGAGATTTTTTCCACACAGTCCAATGAAATATTGATGATTTTTTTAAAAAGATCTATTTGGCCCATGGGTCCCTAACTGGTACATTCATGCTGGGTTAGAGTGGACCTAGGAGTAATGGCAATGAAAATATACTCCATAGTCTCCAGAGCCTCATCATCAGATGTAGAACACTCATTGGGGTGGAGTGAGAGCCTTACTCTCAGCAGAGATGCAGTTAGTGTATTCTACAGTCCCAGGGCAACCGATGAGCCAAGTGTATTGAACTGAAAAAATGAATATTTTCATGAATCTTTCATGGAAGTTCACTATATCCTTGGTCAGGCTGAAAACTATTTTAGTATCCTTTTCTGAATGTATAAACATCATAAATGATTATTAAGTTTTTTTATAAACAATAATTTTTCAGAATATTGGATGCAAGTTTATATCTTATAGAAGTTGGGACTTCTTTTCCATTTCATACTGCTAATTTTGACAGGTGTAGAGTCTATTATGCTACAATGTTGCAAGAAAAAGTAGCCAAAAGTTGATAATTACAATATTTAATCAAAAGAATTCAGATAACTTAAAACTATCTTGAATTATTTTCTACATTTCCATATTGCTTTCTAATGCAATCTTTTATGAAATCAAGATTGATACAATATTAATGGATGATATTGATATTATCAAACCTTATTGTAAAATATTTCCTAATTTTATTTATTTTTTAAAATATAGATAATTTACTTTTGGATTTTTTAGTGAATAAAGTATACTGCACTCTTCTGCATTCCTGCGACTAGATATTCTAAAATATGTCATTAAAATTTTTGAAAACATTTTACACATATGAATAAGTTATATATTGAAGTTTTAAAGAAAATATACAATGCTAAAGATGATCTGAAAACCTATACAGATCTGTTACTTGTGAATCAAACAGTTTAGCTCTACAGTAGAAACAACACATCAAGTCAAAAAGTCAATGAGATTCATGCAATTATTCTAATTATTCCTTTGTTCTTATATATCCACCATCAAACAGAACAGAACAGCAAAGGAAAAAGAATTCAATTAAGTAAATGTGAAAAACTAAAAGATAAGAACTGAAATTGAAGGAAAGACTTTTTTTTAAGAATTTTAATTCTATTCTTCAGATGTTTCATATTAATGATTCTAAAAAACTTTATTCATGTTAATAATTACTCAAAAAAAATTTCCATCTTTCAGACTATTAAAATCTTTTCATAAATGAAATTAAAAAAGGAAAAGAACTTATTTAAAAAAAAAGATTTGTAAGAATTGCTATCTGACTTAAAGTTTTATGACAATAGAGAAAGTGATGTTTAGTTCTAGTTAAATGACAAGAATCTGTAAAAAAAATAATTCAAAATGCATTAATGAGGAAAATGAATTTTTCCAATTATAAAAATAATTGACACATAAAATCCATTGGCGCAAAATAAAAACTAGTCAGATTTGTGATTAAACTTATAATTAATGATAAATAATGCATGACTAAATAATTCCTAATAACTGTTTATAACTAAGCAATTGATGACAACAATAAAGCTAAATATAGATATACCCTGCCAAAAAAAAAAAAAAAAAAAAACTATAAAGATGTCTTAATAAAAGGGATATGTGGCCATATCTTCATTAAAATGTTAGATATGGTGTGCTCATATGAGAGTAGATGTTAGTATAAGACTTGATATTTGTAATGCAGACTGAATAAGAGTAGCCCAGTCATATAAGCTATTTACTCTTGTTAATAAAAAGTGGGATCTTTTTGTAAAATTGAAATTCTGCAATCAGATATTTAACCAATGTAAAGGTAGATTAGTAGTTAAAAAAGTGGGGGATGGGGCATCCCATTCAGCAAGTTATAAGCGCTTGTAATAACTCAACTGAAATTCTTTGCAGAGCACTAAGAAGTTGTTTTTTTTTACCTTCGATCAAAGTCATCTTCTTTGTCTTCATAGCATCCATTCATTAACTGATTGGGGGTCCATTTGATAGTTAGACCCTCAGCAGACTGGTGAAGAGAAAGGTATCCAGGCAGGGCTTCAACATCTTCTTTCTGCAACAAAAGTCAATCAGTTTTTGTCTAATAGCTATATATAAATAATAGAAATAAATTCATAGTTTGTTATAAACATGTGAAATAAAAATAGAAAAGAAACAGAAATAGAAATAGATTGATTTCATGCATGTGAGAGTTTCAAAAGTTAATCTATAACTTCTCAGTCTTTTGGTTAGGGTTTTAAAGCTGATGTCAAGTTTCAGAGAGATTTCCCCAATGCTGTACCCACAAAGGAATAGGATCAGAATCAATTTCAGAAGTGTCCTAGAAAGAGGATCGGGACTGGACAATTTTTGTTCCTGATCCCATATATCATTGGGATCTCCCACATTTAAAAATGCCTAGGGATGCATTTTATCCTTATGGAAAAGTAGGTAAATTCATTAAAGAATTAATTAAGCAACAAAATTTTAAAGGAACATACCATTGTTCTTTACTCTGATGAAAGAATTAGTTGTTATTCTGTATAGACTTTTAATAAACTGTAACATTCTTGTATTGCTTTTGAAGTTTGATATCCCAGAATGTTTAGAAACACTCCAATATTGTATGGGCCTATATTCATGATGCCAAAAAATTGTGTTCTTTGGTAAATGGTGTGATATGAGAAGAAGGTAGGTGAATATTACATGGAACATACAGTGTCTCCATAGCAACTTCAATAACCTTCTAAGATTAAAAAAAAATTCAAATTTTCTGTGGCCATTAGAAACTCCTGAAACTGAATTTATAAAGTGGATCTAGTTCAGAATTTACCAAATGATTAGTTAGTGGTATAATTGCAATTTAAAGAGGATAAGCATACTTTTCAGAAACAAAAAAAAAAATGGTATATGATAATTATTCTTTAAAAATTTGTTAAATTTGTCACTAGTATTAGACAACAAATACATGGAATACTTCAAAGAAATGGTATTAGGATCTACATCACAAAAACTATCAATGTGATTTAGATACATAGATGACACATTCATTCTCTAGCCTCATCAGGAAGATTTTCAAACATTACTTGATCACGTGAACTCAATCGATCATCTATACAGTTCACTATGGAGAAAGAACACAATAAATTACCCTTCCTCAATGCATTAGTAACGTGCACAGAGTAAGGATTCAGGTCATCTCTATGTCGTAAGCCTACCTTCACTAGACAGTACCTCAATTTCAACTCCCGTCATCCATATAATGTGAAGAAAGGAATTGTCTGTTGCCTACAACATTGAGCAAAAGCCACTAGTAGCAACATTGATGCATATCAAGAAGAAATGATTAGTTTAAGACACAACCTCCATTGCAACAACAACCCAGAGAGCATAACATCAGCTCCAAGAAATCTGGATGAGGCAATAGAGAACAATACCTGGAAGCACACCACAGTATGTCTGCCCTATATCAAAGACCCACCCAAAAGGATCCAAAAGATATATAGTCCATATGACATCAGGACAATATTCATGAGAGGCTTGACTCTCCAGCGGTATCTCTTCTGTTTCAAGCCCCCAACAGAATTCAATATGTCCAAGAACTGTGTGTAATCCATCCCTTGTAGTTGTGGTAAAGGTCGCCCACTAAAAGTAAGGTTAGAAGAACATCAAAAAGCAGTAGTATGAGGTAAAATTGAAAGTTGGGTATGGCGGACCATATATGGAAGGAAAAGGGAAACTATCTGCCCTTATGGCATGAAATTAGATAATTGATAGAGAAGAACACAGGAGAATTAGACGCCTTAAAGAATCAGTACATATGTTGAGCTACAGTGACCTGTTGAATAGACCAAGTGTAGAGAAGAATACAATATGAGAACCAATAATCAAAAAGGTTAGATAAAAAATAAAAATCATAATATGAGCTCAAGTAAAAAAAATATCATACATAATACAGTAATAATTCATAATGATGAAAGAACATTAAGTTTATAAATCTCAAAAATTCACTGTGAACTGTCCAGCAAGACACAGCATAACAGTTATAGGTGTTGGTTCTCTAAGCTTCTAAGTGAGAATTATTTGGAGGTTGCAGGTTTAATCCGGACTGCAGGTGAGTAACAATACAGGAATATTTAACACTTGTACCCCATTATGGTTAATAGAATCAAAGTAAGCAAGCCCCATGGATTAAATAAAGGATATGGTTCAAAGTTCAGTGTAGGCTTCAGAGTTTGATAAGAAACACCTGAAGAAAGCTGGAGGACACATCAGCCAAAACATTGTGAACGATATAGTCCAACAACCCCAAATGATAAAAATCAAGCTGCTTCTCAGAAATTCAGAGAGCCAGCAATTATTAAAAAATGAGCAATAACACCTAGCACTCATTGAGCTGTTCACTTTTTAACAATAGCATAGGAAAAAGACATCATTCTTTCGTATTTCCACTATGTCCTTGTGGATCTCTTTAGGTGATAAGCTATTGATATCAAGGTAGTGTATGACTGAATGATAAATGACACTGCCTGTTTTCTCAACAACTGCTGACTTCCATTCTATAGAATAGAAAAAATAAAAAAGCTATGATCTTTGTAACTCACATCCTTGTACCTTAAGCTAAAAACTTATCAACCACTGTGTGTGTGTGTGTGTATGTGGACATATATCAGCATGATGGAATTTATGAAAGGTTCTAGATGGATATTTTCTTAAAAATAATTTGAGACATATAGAAAAAAATTAAACAAATCTAGAACAACCACTTCATCTAGAATGTGTAAAAGTGTATGTAATAATAGGTGTGTACAAAAAGAAATTGAACTTTTAAAACAACTGAAATTGTGTAACAGTGACCTTGATCTTTTGTAAAAAAAAAAAAAAAAAAAGAAAAGAAAATCAGCATCATACCTCATGGTTTAGAAATATAGTTATATATGTGAGAGTGAAGGTATATGTAGTGCACTTGTCATTTCATTACCAGCTTGAACAATGAAATAACTAATAGTGAAATTCTGTTTCCATTCAGTTTATATGAAGGATTTTTGAGGCATAAAAAATATCACAAGTAGTACCAGCATTTCAAATCAGAAAGAATATCATGAAATAGGATCCCAAATTTAGGCTACTTATCATATCAATGGATAATGATTACAGTAAGAATTTTGAGCAAAGCAGGAGATAACTCTTGTGTCATAGTCATCCTATTCTCTGGTTGCATCATTTTAATTCCCAAAGCTGAAACCTACCATGAAAGGTTGAAGATTTAAAATGATAATAGAGATAGAAGTAAATGTGTCATGATACCCACACACTATCCTTCAAAATAACTTCCAAAGCACATTGCAGAATTGGAAAAATGCTAGGAACTGCAGTGGGACTATTCTGAAGGCAACAAGTCTAAGTTATACATAAAGCAATAAATCTGTCTTTGAAAAAGTTTGGTTTCTTTTTTTAATACACCTATCAAGAGAGAATGATCATAAATAAGACAGATTAATATTAAAAGAGGTAATCACAAATAAGTTATAGTAAATGTATTAACATAAAGAATACAAATACGTTTGGAAAGTATATAGTGACTACTAGTGTCATATTTATACTAATATCATTGAGAAAGATATAAGTCTGTTTCTCTTCTCTCTTTTGTATGTTCATATCATATAAAAGAAGTTACAGAAATAATATTTTAACATAAAATAATTACTACTGTTTATATTAAGATTAAGTTTTCTTTACATGAAAAATATTTAACAAAAAAGGGTGAGCTGAAAAGTTTATATGATGATGTCATATCTGCTGTTGATGACATTTTGACCAATGGAATCCGAGCACTGCAATACCAATAGAAGATGTGTGTGAACTGCAAGAGGAACTATGTTGAAAAATAAATCTCATTTGATCAATCTAAGAACTCATAGAACAAATCAAGGTTTTTCCAGAGAGCAAATATTAGTCATAAATTAACATGTTTTCAAGCTAGTATCTGTGCATAAACCATTAGAAAGCAAGAAAAAACATTGTCCACAAGCCAGCACAACTCTTTTAAATTTGGTCGGATGTGAAGCAGAAGAGGGACAAAAGGATGGATTGATGCTTGACTCTGACCACTGGAAATTAGACTTGAGATTATTGGGGTGGAAACCAATAGCAAAAAATAGCATAAGGAGAAAAGCAAGGATATAAAAACATAGGATTCAACGAAAGTCAAAATTTTTTTTAATTCAAAAATGAAATTATATTTAGTGTACATTAAAAAGTTCATTAACAATGTTGTATAAAAAAATTTCTGACGGTATTAATAAGTTTCAAGATAAGACTACAAAATAAAGATTAGTACTAAAAGTAAGTTTATATATATATATACATACACACACACACACACACACACACACACACTTAGCATAATAGTTATTGTTGAAGGAAATGGAATTTGTGACCCAAGTTTAAATCCTGGATGAAGCTGTTTGCATTTCATTTTATGTTTATGCTCTAAGGAAAGGCATGAATCCATCAATTCTCCTCCTCCTGCTATAAGTAGATAGTGGAACAGACTGAGTTCTTTAGTCTTGGTTAGGCAACCAGTCTAGGAGAAGGAAAACTTTGCATTCAAACCAGTTGTAGACAAGGATAGGGATAGTCTCCACCAGGCTATTCCTACCAAAGACATGCTACATGAGAAACACCCCAACAAGCAAACCAGGTTACATATCCAGTGAGACATGGTGTGTCCCAAAGGAAAGTAAACTTTTAAAACAGCAACTGAAATGTTGTGTAACATTGACCTTGATCTTTTGGATGACATTTCTACAAGCTAATCAAGATGGTTTAGATATTGGTAGTCTAATAATTTTCCGATATATTCTTGTTGGACCCTATTCACACTTTATTATATTAAGTTCTCATTATTACAGAAGCAAACCCAATTCTTCAAGAGAAACATTAGTGGCCTACATATTAACTTTCTGTCTCTGGCATGCAATGGCCAACAGAATATGATAAGTAAATCTGATAAGCAAGGGAAAGTAATGTATAAAATTATTGTACAGGTTTATGAAAGTTGAAAAGGAAATGGAAAGGGTTTACTTAGGCATTGATAAGTATACATGATACTTCAAAATAAATAAAATATTAAATTCAAAGTATTTATTTTCCTCTTTAGATAATTTTTATTTTTGAAGTATAATTTTTACCATGTTTAATTTGCATAATTTTTAAAACTCATTATTAAGCAAACTTTTATTTTAATTAAACAATGTGCTATTTACTTAAATCCTCAAAATTGACACATGTAAGCAGCTGAGTAAATACTATTGATCATTATGGATTTTATAAATACACAAATGTATTGATTTCAAAAGACACGAGATGTGAAGAATTTATCTAAGGTTCAAGCAAACAAAAATATAAGCAATAGATAACTCACTGACTGAATGTTACTTGGTGATAAGTGAAGAAGACTCCAGTTAAAGTTCTAGTTTTTACATTTTTTATCTTACTATACAGAAAAAAAACTTTTTTTCCCAAAGAGCTCCATTTAAAAAAAAAACTGTTTCTGATAAACTTTAAATTGAAACTTTCTTATACTTACAAAGTAATAAACACATGAAAAAGAAAAGCTTATGGAGGTTCATCTTACAGGGTTGAAACGTTTTTTTGGGCTTGGCTTAAGGGATATGAATAGATTTTTACTTACCAAAAGTGTATCTTTAATTCAAGGTTATTCAGGCATGAGAAGAGAAGTGGTGCATTACAAACACTTAGTAACCAAGAGACATGCACAACAAAGAAAAAAAAGAAAAAGATATATTGTCAATATGCAACCTCCTACTCCACTAAAAAAAGAATATGTGTGAGTGAAAACAGAGTTTAAGATTTTAGTACAAACCAAAAGAAATTGAGGGTGAAAGGAAATAAAATAGCTTAACCTTAAGACAGACTAAAAATATCAGCAGATAGTTTATATAAGAGTTACTAGCAACTAATAGGTGATGCTCAAGTCATCCAAGATTCACTTTTAATTGGCAGTTGGAGATAATCAATAGAAAACTATTTACATTAAAAGCTTTCTTTTCATTTATGACAATACTGCAATTCAAGTCAAACTAACACCAATACTTATTTTTTTAAATAAATTCTACCCTACTTAGATAAAATGTTTTCTTTTGATATTTATTCATCATCATATAATCTGTAGCAAAATGAAGTAAATATGAGCATTACCTCATTGAATAATAAACATTTTTTAAAATCTTAACTAGCATTACCTGTAGAAATTCCATGGTGGTTAATGTCATACTCATTAACCTCCTAACACCAAAATCTGTGAAGGACTGGGAGATTTGTTTTTTCAAAGAGAGTACATAATATTTGCAAAAGGGTATTCATCATCATCAAGTTGTCCCTAGCTTCCATCACACCTATCAGGTCTTCCAAACTACATCCTGTGTCTGTGCAGAATTGTTGTAGGTAAGTTCTTGCTGGTCGGCTAACACTGTGAAGTGGTCCATATTAGACTGTCACTTATGAGTTCCACCCTGCTTTACCAGCAGTGTCCCACAAGTCTTGTTTGTCTTACTTTGATGGTTTTAGAGATGGGAGGCAAGTGGCCGTACAGCTGTTGTTTCGTGAGGTGTTGCTTCTAGGATTTGTTCAATATAGCTCATAGCATTCTTGTGCAGTTCCCATCTAATTTTTTCTCAATGTGTCTTGTCACCATCCATGTGGTGCATCTATAGAATAGTATTGACACAACTGCTGCTTGGAAGAAATCCCATTTTATTTTATCAGATAGATCAGACTTCCATATAATCGATAGCAGTCCATGCCTTTGCTAGGCAATTATTAACATCTTTCAGTAGATGAGATGCTGCTGCTGCTGAGGTATGTGAATTTGTTTACTAATTTCAGAGGACCACGATTTAAAGTGGAGATGGCTCCTTCTCAATTAAAATATATGTACTCCATTTTGTTTGCATTCATGTGGAGGTCAATGCCTCTTAGTGGCAGCTCCAGGCTATGTAGCAGGGATTTGGCTTGGGTATGTTTATTTGCAATAAGAGCTATGACATCTGCAGAGTCTCCTTCCATTATATAGTTTCTGTGGGATATTGTCTGCTTCTTACCTATTTTAGTGTAAACCTATTTTCTTTTATTAGATCTACTGATGTTTGAAGTATGTAGTCTACGCATATTATAAACAGATATGGTGTTAACGTATCTCCTTGTAAAACTCCAGAAACTATGTCGAAGAAGTCTGTGTCACCATCTGGTGAGTGAATGTTGACTTTCATGTTTCAATAAAGCATCATTATATCAGTAACTGTTTCTTTGGGGAGACCATAAGTTAGAAGTATTTTGTCCATCTTCCCTCTGTGTTGGAATCAAATGCCTTTGAGAAATCTACAAACAATAGTGTTGGTTCAAGATTTTTTGATTGAACTCCTTTGATGATTCAATGGATTTTTAGAACCTGTGATATTGTGGATCAATTTTTCTGAAAACCGTTCTGATTTTTTTCTACAAATTTTCTCAATTTCAGGTTTGATGCAACAGAGAAGCAAAACATTAAAAACCTTAGCTGCTAAAGAAGTAAGAGTTATGCCTCTGTATTTCTTGGTAATTTTGAGATCACCTTTCTTGGGGAAGGGGAGGATGCAACCTTTTGTCTATCTCTCTATAGTATTCCATTTTATATATATATATATGGCATTGCAAAGAAGCGAGTTATCAAATTTCCCTGTCTTCCATTTTTCTGGGGTATTTTGTTGAGGCCTACAGCTTTAATTTTTCTTAGTACTACATTGAGTTCTTCTTGAGTAAACTGTTCTAGTTTGATGTCTAGTTGGCTATTAATAACTTTTGTGATAGGTTTATCAGTGACTTTAGGGGAGTTTCCAAAGAGATTTTTTGAAATGGTCTTTCAAACATTTGTATTTGTTCTTGGCTGGCAGTTTTCAGTTTTGCTCTTGAGGTGCTCTTCCTTTTACTCATTTACTGTTTGCCATGTTATAAGTAATTGTCTATCTTCTACTGAGTTTCTTATTCTATTGATCTGACCTTGAATGTATCCTTTTTGTTCTTTTTTGGTATGTGCGAGTTCTCTTTGTCCCTTCACATGTTTCTGTGCATTGGCATATGTTGGGTTTATGAGATAAGGATGCCATTTTCACATTATCTTGTTTTTTCCTAACTGTTAGTATCTCCCATGGAACTCTATGTTTGGTTCTTGGTTTGGTAGGTATACGTTCTACTGCTGCTGCTTCTATGTGGGCATTGAAAAAGTTTTCGTATTCTTCATTAGGAGTATGTGTTTTGGATATCTTCTGAAGAGTATCAAATTTGTTTCTTACAGTTACTGTATATTTATTACTAATATCTCTGTTGGTTAAGTGAGGACTAGTCGTAGCTAATGGTTTTGACTGTTTCTATCTTATTTCTGCATAGATACTCCTTCAAAATAGGAGTATGCCTCACAGTTCAGATTGCTATTTATCCACTGTATATAATCTATCTGTGCTTTAGTATTATTGGGGTAGGTATAGGTCCATAATTTTCTCTCTTTTTTGGAATTTAGTATTAAGGTACGTTAGTCTGTTTTTGAGTGAGAAATCTGTTAGATATTCCCAATTTCTTTTTGATGAGTTGTGTAAGCAGAATTTGTTATTTCTGTCTTTGCCTATTTGAGCATTTATGTCTCCTCCAATGACTGTAGCAGGAGATGATTTCTGTTCAGGGTTGCCATCATGGAAAGAGGAAGTCAAATGTCATAACCAACCAATTATTGTCAAAACAGCCAATAAGGATCTGAATTGTTTTTAGGGAAGGGGGGAATGTTAATTCATTATCCTTGAATTCTGCAATATGCTTAGTTATTATTTAAAAAAAAAATTTAAATAGGTTTATTTGAAAATGTCACAACTTACAATCATCTTTTGGCTGCAACTTGTCATAGTGATCAGATAGAAATAATGAGTTACACTGTATTATCTACTTTACAAGGTTTAATTTTTTTGTGAGAAGCTTTGCAACTTATATTTTGAAGTAGAGTGGGGCTGAGTAGGTCAATAAAACTAGAAGTTTCAGTGGCAGTAGATGATATATTGAACCTGTTAGGTAGTGATGAATATAAGATCAGTTGGTGTTTCTTTGTATTTTAGGTGGTCATCCTGGATCCAGGGCAGATGTGATGTTCCAACTTGAGAATGTGTTACAATAGGTAAAGTTATCTTACTCTTATCAATATGATTTTACAATTAGAATGAATCAAACTTATTGCAAAAATAAGCATAAAAGTATGTGAATATACAACTTTTCTCATAAAAGATGTTTCTGAAGATGCAAATTATATTGCCTATGAACAGGGAGCTAAAATAATAGCTTCTTTTTTTTTTTATTGGTTGCTGACATTTTTCACCCGAATACTATGAATAAATCAGAAATCTACAAAATATATCATGTATAAAAATATCATCTAAACAAAACATTCACTTCAATCTCAAGACAAGGCTATTTTTGTTTCAGTTACAGATTATTTTTCCCTGGAATAAGTATATCATGGACAACAGAAGAATCTATTATACACTGTAATTAATGTGTACAATACCATACACTAATTGTTAGACCTTAGTAACTAATAACAATCACCACCACAGTATAGATTTTACTAGACACAGCATTTTAATCTCTGTATTCAAGAAGATACTAAATGAACAATACCTAATTTTAAACTGATCATGATTATATTAATCTTTTTAGTAATTAGAATATTTTCATATAAAAAATAACCAACCAATTTTGAACATATTTTTCATAAGATTTTGGCTGCATCAAAGAAAACATTATTGTATATCTAAGAATTTATCTTAATTATCTAAATGGAATTGCAGAATACTTAAAATAAAAATGAGAAAAGCTTTGAAATTTTGTTGGGGATCGATCTTTTTACTATGTATAAAAGCAAAATATAGAGACAACAAACCTTTTTTCAGCCGTGTATGCGGGTTTTGTGCACATGACCATGAGAAATCAAATTACAACAACAATTGATAAAAAAGACACACATCTAATGAATTATGAAAAGCAATAAAACCATCAATGTTTGGGTAAAGCCTTAAATGTCAACAATAATCCTTTTAAAGAACATTTGCAGATGAAAAGTAAATGTGCAAAGTTTGAAGCCAATCTGACTTAAAATGATAAACCAACAGTTTAGTTTACCATTTCCAATCAAATTATTTTGGTGTGAATCTCATCCATTTTTTTCTATAAAGTCTTTGTTATTATCATTTTCTAATAATTTGTTAATACTTTCTGTCTTTTGTGCATAGCAAACTAATTGGAACAAAAAGAAAAACATGCAAAGCAACATTTCTGAGATTGCCTTATAAGTAAAAATGTTGGTGAAATTTCATTTGTAGCTACTTACAGGTTGAACCAAAACATTATTCTTGCCATAGAGAAGAGTATTCTTGGAATTTTGGTGCAGTGATTCAACATATTCCTTAGCTGAGATATGCTGTCCCTTCATACTTTCTTCACTGCTCGAACTTGTGTGACGTCGAACTTGCTGAGAAAAATAAAGAAAAAGTACAGTTACATTATCAACAGAGTAAAATAAGATAATCATAAAAAAAAGAAAAAGAAATACATGAATAGTTAAATTCATTAAATTATTAACCTTTGCTATACTAATTTGTAGAATATGAATAATGCCAATTCTAAAAGGAAAGTATTTTTAGAAAAAAGGTTTTCATGGTTTGAAATTTTTTCTTGAGTATAATAAACAGTCATAGAAGCACTTATGGTGTAATGGTGTCAAGAATTTGAACTTGTGTCGCCGTCTCCATAACGGACACAGTGACACAAGTTCAAATCCTGAATGAGATTGTTTGCATTTCCCATAGCGCTAATACCCACCTTGGGAAAAGTATGTTCCCAACTTTTCTCCTTGCAACTATGGGTAAATAGTAGGGCAGACTGTCCTCTTTAACTTTGGCATGGCAACCAGAAGGAAAACTGAATTCAAACCTGTTAAACTCTGCTTAAAAATTGTCCTTGTGTCATTCTTTACTTATACAGAGGGGCTGGGTAAATATATATAACAAGTTTCTTCAAATTGATCTTCATTATGAAATAACCTTTGTTCAATGTATTTCAATTAAAACATTTTCACCAATTTCTATTTCAATATACCATCAAACTTGTGAAGAAGAAATATCAGCCATAGTTCATGCTGAAAGCATAAACAATCTTAAACTATTAAAGTAAAATTCAAAACTATATCATTTATATTGGTGACCTTTAACTTATACAGTATCAATCACCAGTGAATGATTTAAACATGATTTGTACATAGGTAACATCTTGTAGAAAAACATTTGAATACAAGTCATCATTTATCATTAAGTATAATAATAAGGGCCTATAAATAAGATAAAATTAAACTCCAAAAATGACAGAATGTACCAGAACAATAATGAGCAATTTGTTAAGTTACTGTCAGACGAGTTCCTTGACTCTTAAAGGGTACATGCCGTGCTCACATTTTGATGAATTATGTTAGTGTAATATAACTCTTTCTTGAAACATGATTCATCATTTAACAGTTAAAAGCAACAAAATATGATGCATTTGGCAGCCATTTTAAAAGAATTTAATGAAATGAATTTACAGTTTCAAGGAGTCAATATAACAGGAAAATTATGATCTTATTACATTGAAAATCTTCATCTTTTCCATAATAATATTTCAAAGGGGGAATTTCATTAATTTCTAAAATCATCATGAATGAAACATGGAGTAATTAGAGAGGAGATTAAAAGGTTCAGTTATCACTTCAATAAACTTCATATAAATATTAAAAAAAGAAATAGATTTATAGATATTTTTAATTTGAAGGTGAACAATTGGATGCTGTTAAGGTTGAAGTAACTTATAAAACTATGTTCTTCACATCTTGGTTCAAATAGTTCTTTTTGATAAGTTACACCAATCTTAGTAGCATTTATAGCAAAAAGATTCAATGGCCAAATTGAAGTTCAATAGTGGTAAATAAACTGGTAAAATATCACAAAAAATGCTTATCTTATATACAAATATGTAGAAAGCAACATTTAATTTTACTGCTACATTTCCCTACCTCATATTTAGGTGAATTAGACTTTAGTGCAGTGAATCCAATTGTCAATAAACAGAAATTCTTTGAAGAAAAAAAAAAGAATATTAATGAAAGATAAGAATTTTGCTTGTTTCTTACAAAAATCAAACCAGTCATCCAACATTTAGCTTTCCAGGATCAGACTTAAGGAATTCATTTCAATTAATTCTTATTTTTATGCAGGATATATAACTTTTTTTTTTTACAATTTATACAGAATACAAAAATTTTACTCCCACAAAAGTTACAAGAAATGACAAGAAACTATTGGTTCACACTTATAAACTTAGCTCACAGATTATTTCAAAATTTGGGATATCTTGATATTTTGTATTAACTAAATGAACAAAGTGATTTGCATTGGTTTGGTTTTATAGTATATCAACCATTGCAGGTCATTTAATGCTAAATCTAGTTTATATATATAGATATATATGATTTGTAAACACATTTTGTCGATAACATTTTTAAACAAGCCTGAGCTCATTTATTTGCACACAGTTAAATGGTTTCAAGTATTGCTATCTAAAATAAATAATTCTATTAACTATTAATCTTTTGTTTGTACACAGTTAAACGGTTTCAGGTATTGCTATATAACAGTCACAATTTAACATTTAACAGTCATTGTATCACTAACAATTCAATTAAACATCAGTCATTTGTTCACACAGTTAAATGATCAAACAGTTCTATTTCTAATAATTCAATTTTGCATAAGTCATTTGTTTGCACTTAGGTCAAATATCAAACAGTTCTATTTGGCCCATAGATAGGTCCCTATCAAGTGCTACCACTCTGGTCCAGAGGGGATCTGAGAGTGATGGCAAGAAAGAGGTACTCTCCATTCTCCAAAGCTCCAGTATTACTGGAGCCTCACCATCAGAATGTTTAGTGCCATATCCAGGACATTAGTTGCAGTAGGGGGGGGGGTCTTATTCCTCTGCAGAAATGCAGTTGGTATATCCTACAGCCCTAGCCAACTGACCTATGAACAAAATGAGAAATTGCCCAGTCGGCTGGGGCTGTAGAATACACCGACTGCGTCTCTGCAGAGGGGTAAGACCCCCCCAACGAGTGTCCTGGATATGACACTAAACAATCTGATGGGGAGGTTCCAGCAATGCTGAAGCTTTGGGGAATGCGGAGTACCCCTTTATTGCCATCGCTCCCAGGTCCACTCTGGCCCGGAGTGGTAGCACCTGATAAGGGTCCTATCTATGGGTTAAATAGAACAAAACCGTGCTTCTTTCACTATACTGATTTTTGCATTTAAACTGCGTATTTATGCTAAACAGAATTGTTTAAAATAGAACTGTTTTGACATTGGAACTGCATACTAGTGTTGAACTGAATTGCTCGAAATAGAACTGTTTTTGACGTCTAAACTGTGTACTTATGTTGAACTGAATTATCTGAAATAAAACTGTCTGACATTTAAATCTGTGTATTGCCCAGTCAGCTGGGGCTGTAGAATACACTGACTGCACCTCTGCAGAGGGGTAAGACCCCCCTAACAAGTGTCCTGGATATGACACTAAACAATCTGATGGTGAGGTTCCAGCAGTGCTGGAGCTTTGGGGAATGTGGAGTACCCCTTCATTGCCATCGCTCCCAGGTCCACTCTGGCCCAGAGTGGTAGCACCTGATAGGGCCCTATCTATGGGTTAAATAGAACTAACAGCATACTTATGCTAAAATGAATTGAGTAAACTGAATAGCTTGAAATAGAAACGTTTTTGACAATTAAACCGTACTTACACTTAAACTGCGTGCTTATGCTTAACTTGAAATAGAACTGTTTTTTGACATTAAAACTGTATTTACACTTAACTGAATTATTACATATAACTGCTTGAATAGTTTGAAATGGAAATGTTTTTGACAATTAAACTGTGTACTTATGCTAAACTGAACTGTTTCCAATAGAACAGATTATTTACATAAAAATGGATTTGGCGTTAAATAACCTATAAAGGTTGATATGCCATCAAACCAAACCAAACCAATTACATTTAAACTGCGTGCTCATGCTTAACTGAATTATTTCAAATAGAACTGTTTTTCGACATTAAAAGTGTATTTACACTTAACTGAATTATTACATATAACTGCTTGAATAGTTGGAAATGGAAATGCTTTTGACAATTAAACTGTGTACTCATGCTAAATTGAATTAAATAGAACTGATTTACATAAAAATGGATTTGGCATTAAATAACCTACAAAGGTTGATATGCCATAAAACCCAAACAACAACAACAACAAAATGAGAAAACAGATTATATATATACATACATAAAATATAGTCCAATATAATTTAAAAAGCTTAATCAAAGACATGTATGGAGGTTGAACAAAATTTCAAAGAAAGAGAAAAAAAATGTCTCATTCAGAGTCAATACTAACTTGAAGTCCTGGCCTCTTGGGAGAACCTGGCCCAGCCAAATGATGGGTGGCACCACTGTGAATGCGATGTCTTTGGACCAATTCATCAGCAGGAGGATCAGTCCAAAAGTGATCTGTGGTTTTCATCTTAGTATAGTCCAAGGCACATGGCCCAACTGGAATTAAATTGAAAAAAAAACAAAAAAAAACAACTGTCTAAATAATATTTAGGAAAAATAAAACCATACTATCGCATGAAACAACTGACATCATAATTGTAAAACATACACTTTTAATGAAATAAACGGACAATATTAACCATCTACAACCATCATCATCATGTTGTGCTGCTAGCACGGATCTCCCTGACCCTCTCTCACCACCAGTCTCTATCGGCCATCGCTCCTGGGAGGTCTTCCAGGCTACATCCTGTATTGGCACAGAGCTGTTGTATATAGGTTCTAGCTGGTCGTCCAACCTTTGCTCATCCATGTGCAGGGGTTCACAGGAGTACATCACTTATGAGTTCATCCTTACTTCCCTAGCAGAGTCCAGGATGTCTGGTTAGTCTAATTTGGATAGTTTTTGTGATGGTGGCCGTATAGCTGCTATTTTGTAGGATGTTGCCTCTGGGACTTGTTCAATATAGCTCACAGCATTCTTGTGTAATTGCCATCAAGTTTTTTCTTTACACGTTTAGTTAGCACCCACGTGGTGCATCCATATAGCAGTGTTGACACAACTGCTGCTTGGAAAAAACTGCATTTTATTTTATCGGTCAGGTCTTACTTCCATATGACCGATAGCCTATCAATAGCACAATAGTTCATATTAAAATTCAGAAAGTTTGACTTGAATTCAACTGCATAATTGAAATTCCAAAATATTCATTTAAAAATTAAAATAATTTCATTCATAGCTGATTACATAACATTTGTTCATATACTTCTCTTGTCGTATAATGAAAGAGAGAGAGAGAGATGAAGTTGTTTTTAGTAAACAGATAAATAGTGCATGAGTACATAAGCATATTTGATCAGAAATTCAATAAACAATGACTGGACTTTTAGATAATAACAGTTCTCTTTAGAAATATGGGAATTGCTTACAGGTAGAGAAAAGGGTGAAAAAAAATTATCAGCAGACAGTTTTATACAAGAGAAGATAGAGAGGATAACTTCCAAGATAGACTTATTCTCCTCTCACAATACACTAGTTCTTATGCTGAAGCTAAATAAAAAAAAAAAAAAAATCAACCAAATAAAAAAGTGACCTAAAAAACGGGTTTATAAAAGATTCTATTCTCTATATTTGCATTAAAATGAAACTACACAATTTTATATTGTACATATTTCATTTCTCTTGGAAAAATAGGAAAAAATCTACAGTAGTAAAAAGATATTTTACTTTTCCTTCTCATATCAGGTAATAGAAGAGTCAAAATCATGATGACCAGCAACAAGAAGAACAATAAATTCTAGAGGTTTTGTGGTATCCCAAGGAGCATTTGTATAACAGTGCTTCATAATCTGCCTTATTAGATTCACAGGATTTACAATTTCAATTGAAAAATGAGGTGTCATTTTGATTCCGTTCTTTTTTATAACCAGTCTGAGAGATTTGGAAGAATATTTATTTCCATTACATATTCTACATCATCTTTGCACTACTGATAATCCATATATCAAATGGCTGTAGTACACACTAGATGTTTTTTATGCTTGTGATCACAAAGATTTGATCTCTCCTGTTTCCATTTCTCTCCTCACTTGCAACTATGCACATAATTAAGTTGTTGGTGCAGGAAAAATAATATGAGAGCCACTGACAGAATAATTATTGTGAGAAAGAAAATTTACTGTGCACTTGTGAACATTTCAAGAGGCCACTCTAGCTCAAGTGTAAATTTGTTTAAATTACATTCAATAAGGTACTGGAATATAGAATTGTCAGTATTATAATCTGAAAATACAAGCTTCCTTAAGCTAACAACAATCTTAGGTTATATAGTTTAATGTATATGTTTCCAGTACCATTCATCAAATCAAAACTGGAATTGTTCTTTTAAGATTGAATACACATTTTAGCTAAAAAATGGTAAGTAACCCTATGAGTCCAGGGATCATTCAGAAGGGGTTTGATACCCAGAGGGAAAAGAAGTTGATGAGGATTTTAGAAGACTTGAGAAAATACATTGTAAAGGTCTAATAGTATAATGAATTTTCAACAGGCAGAGTAGAAAGAATCATGTTGTTTATCTTATCATAAAAAGAATGTCCAATATGTTTGACCAAAGGAGTGTCAACATAACAGAATTATTCAGTGACAGAGAGAGAATTGTGAAAATAAATTTATGACAACGCAAGGTCATTGTTATAAAGAATTTATCATAGTTTAGTGAAAAGGGAATTCTCAAAATGACTGAATTATTTCAGTGAAAATTATGAAAACAAGGTGTGGACACTTTGAGGGTATCTATCTGGATCAAAGTGAACTTTTTGAACTAAATTTAGCTGTGGAATTCACTGAGGGCTAGTGGCCCTTTGAAGTCAATACTCCACACCAACCAGTTATGAATATACATAAATTAAACTGAGATCATGATGACATTGGACGTGTAAACTGTAGAAGCAGTAGTAATTGTGGTTGGCAGGAAGGCAGACAGAAAGCTCTCCCAGCTCTAGGCTTTATTTGACCTTGTACAAGACAGACAGCTCTGAGTAGAGAAAGTTAGGAAGCCATCCAAATACTATGAAGTGAAGAAAAACAAACATAACCGCTGTGAAGATTGCCTAGTACCAAACTGCCTGAGTAGAAGATAAAAGATAAGCTAGTCTTAGGCAAATACCTGATGGTCTCTGTAAGAACATTGAATATAAAAACTGTTTAATGACATTTTCTTTACTTAATCGTGCAGTGGCATTCATCTATTTGTTAAGCAGTGATTCTGATTAGTGTTTGATTTGTTGTCTGGATCTTAAAAACACAATCTGGGTGGATGGCGAATATTTACGTGTTATCCCAAGATATTACACAACAGAACATTCAGCAGATTGAAGCAAGAGTTTCTGTCTTGTTCAGTTATAGGTATAAAGTCAAGGAAAATATTTTGAGGAAGATATGACATCATTATTTTATATGAATAAAAGATATTTTTAAATAAAATAATGCTGAAAAATTTTGGCATTATCCTGAATTACATGGCTGAACTCTAGTGGCATAGAAAATCTGAGACAATAGTTACCTAAATTGTAGCATCCTGCCTGACTCCAATCATGAGTAGGAGTTTTCCTGAATGTAGATACACTAATGTACAATAATTTGTTTAGGGTTATTAGCCCTTGATTTTGGATTCAGAGTTGCCCTTCTCCTAGACTGGTTGTTCAGAAAGGCTAGAGACAAGTCTGCTCTACATTATAGAATATGAGGTACATAAGTTTTAGTCTTCTTTGAATTATAACAGAAAGAATGTTTAAGATTTGATGGTTGGTTGGGTTTTATGGTACACCAACCTTTGTAGGTTATTTAATACCAAATCCTGTTTATATGTATATTAAATATATGCGATTTGTGGTTTGGTTTGATTTGTTGAGCTTTATGGCATATCAACCTTGGTAGGTTATTTATTGCTGTTTATACAAATATAAGTCTTCATGATTTGTAAGCAAGTAGATTGGTTTGGTTTTCATTTTGTTGATAACATCTTTAAATGTGACTGAGCTAATTTTTTTGTTCACAGTTAAATGGTTTTAAGTATTTCTGTCTAACATGAAATATTCTAGTTACTATTAATCATTTGTTTGCACACAGTTAAGGTTTGGTTTTATGGCATATCAACCATTGTAGGTTATTTAATGCCAAATACTCTCTCTCTCTCTCTATATATATATATATATATATGTGTATGTGTGTGTGTTAAATATGATTTGCAAACACATTTTGTTAACAGTTTTAGAAGAGCCTGAGTTCTCTTTTTTGCACCCAGTTGAATATTTTCAAGTATTGCTATCTAAAATATATAATTCTATTTACAATAACTCTAAATGAAACTGCACACAGTTAAATTATTCTATATAATGCTATGTATAACAATTCAATTAAATATCAGTCATTTGTTTATACTCAGTTAAATGATCAAACAGTTCTATTTCTAATAATCCAATTTAGCATGCATCATTTATTTGAACTCAGTTTGAATGTCAAACAGTTCTATTTGACTCATAGATAGGACCCTATCAGATGCTACCACTCCAGGCCAAAGTGGACCTGGGAGTGATGACAATGAAGGGATACTCTGCATTCCCCAAAGTTCTAGCATTACTGGATCTTCACCATCAAATTGTTTAGTGTCATATCCAGGACACTCATTCGAGGCAGGGTCTTAACCCTATGCAGAGATAGGGTCAGTGTATTGTGCAGCCCCAGCTGAATCTGCAGAATATTGACTTTATAATGTCAAGTGTTAAATAACCAAGTTGGACACTGACAAACATTTCTTTGTTATATCATTAAAAATATAATTCATCTTTTGAGTGAATCTGTTGTTTCTCATGATTATGTTCCTGATTTAATCATAAATTCTACATCATTTAAAACAACTTATAACCAATTCAGATAAAACATTTTCAGTCTCTATTTAAGTCATAGCTATAAAAAAGGAAAAAAGTGTTTCATTATAACAGATTGTTTGTAGTGAATGTAAAACAGTGTAAATACTAGGTCTTCATTAAAATGAGATAAAATCTACCTAATTAGCAAAAAGAAGACTATACTTACCAAGTAGGGATGCAAGGATTGGTCCATCAACTGGATCAGCAATAAGTGCATCAGCTTCATAATATTTGCTACAAGTTAATGACATAATAGAAATAAAACAGATCCTTCCATTTAGAAATTAATTTCAAAAATAGTCTCAAAAATAAACAAAAGGATTAACTTTGCTTTATGTGAATGTCAACTGATTAGAAACTAAGTTTTTAAGAATCTTCAGTTTTAAATTGTTATATGAAAAGAAAAGTATTGAGTTGAGGATTGTAAATTAAGTTTATATTTAGGAAATCTCAATTAATAATCAAGAGGTTTCTTAGTTTTTATTGTCATGATTTTTATAAGCAAAAAGTTTCTTATTAGCATCAACAAGTAGAATGAACCCTTTGAACATTTAGATATTGGGTCTGAGTTTACAAAATTCACACACACACACACACAAAATATACATATGTATCAACACAAAACATATTCAAACTTCACACCAGGTTACCTTCATTTAAAGCTATCCAGTAAACCTGTTAAAAGAAATAGTACTATATTAAGCCTTTGATTATTGTTATTTGATATAACGTCCCCGAGCTTGAAATATTAGAGTCACACTGCATAGAACAATAGTACTCAATCAGAAACATCCTACTTATAGGTTCAAAGGGCTAATATCTGAATTCATACTAACTTCATAACTTCTAATTTATTTTGAATTAAATAAAAAAGAAACTGAATTTTTGTAAAACTAAAGATTCATGAACTACAAAAATAATTTGTAGGTTTTATTATAGATATTTTATAGTAGTTAAGATTATGTGTGTGTTTGTGTGCTGTTTCTGCAACTTTGTTATTCAATGGCATATCAACATTCTCGGGTTATTTAATGCCAAATCCAACCTTTTAGAAGAACAGTAGTGATACTATTTAACCCATAGATGGGAGGATAAGGGGGTTCATACCTTTCCCAAGAGTATTTGTTCAAAAGTGAACATAATAGTGCAACTGGAGTTTGAACTCATGTACCACGATTCCACATTCCAGCGCTTTAACCATTACACCACAGGGACACCCCTTGTAACATTGTATACTTGCACTCTTTTGTAATGTATTTTATATACATTAGAGAATGTACAGAATGACATAAGCATTGTCTCATTTTTTTTCAAAGGATATGGCATGAATAATATGAATAAAATAAAAAAAATCACTAGCAAAAATATTCATTGGGAAGGAATGATAACATTTTCAGCATAAAGACATTTAAGATGCTTTAAAGTATTCATCAGAGTCAAAAACTATTAGGTTGTTTGGAAAACAATGTCAAATTTTAGAATAAAATGAGGATGTTTTAAAGTATTTTATCAGAGTCAAAAATTGTTGGATTGTTTGGGGAGGGGATTTCTGTGTATATCAGCCATCTACAAATTGTCAGCAAATATTTATAGACTTTCCCATCAGTAGGAGCAGTAGATTAGCCAATGAAAGGCAACTAAAATTGGAGCAGTAGATTAGCTAATAAAAGGCAACTAAAACAGAAGCAGTAGATTATCCAATCAGGCACCACGAAATCACATATAAACAATGGCAATTTAATAGAGTACCGACTTAATGCAGCCTTGTAACATAGGAGTATCTTGTATTGCTCAACTAGAAACAAGATGACAACCTGAATTCCAACAGGTTATGGGCCCAGAGCAGCAAAACTTTTTTTTGATGATGATGAATCCAAGTACGAGTTGTGGGAAGTGAAGTTCCTAGGATATCTTAGAATTCAACATTTACATCAAATTATACTGACACCAATGAACCAGAGTGATGATATTAACTTCATAGAAAAGAATACAACTGTCTTCACTGAACTTATTCAGTATTTGGATGATAAAGGTCTGTCATTAGTGATAAGAGATGCACAAGACAATAGAAGAAAAGTCTTAACAATATTAAGGGAAAATTATTTATTAAAAAGGAAAGCCAAAAGTCATTTCCCTCTATAAAGAGCTAACATCTTTGAGAAGATTGGAATCATAGTCTATTACAGACTATATAATAAGGACAGAATATTTCTAACGCTGTGAAGGAAGCTGGGGAAGTTATAAGTGATGGACTTCTTATCGCGATGATACTTAAGGGGTTACCTCCGAATTTTAAACCTTTTACAATGGTTATAACCCAGAAGAAGAAAACCTTAACTTTTTCTGAATTTAAGGTGTATTTAAGAAGTTATGAGGAAACAAAGCATATGTGTTACCCTCCCCAGTTGAATCTAACAACATATTACAAATGAAGAACACCTTTGGGAAGATGAACCCAAGAAATAAACCCGGGGTAAATTGGCATTCTTGCTATGATTATAAATCAACTAATTATAATTACAACAATTACCAGAAACTTCAGCATAGTAGAGCGAACAATAACCCCCCCCACCCGGGAAGACAAATATTATTTGTTATGCTTGTGGTAGGAGAGACACAAAGCATTTGCCTGCAGAAATAGAAGGAAAAGTGATTTTTGTTGTAATATAAGAACTGATTTTAGAAATGGAAAGCAAAGTAATTTTTGTCATAATATAAGAACCAATTCTAAAGGCCAAACCAATTTCTTTGCTTTAGGATATGATATTGTTTCAGACTAGACTAATTTATTAGTCGATTGTGGGGCTACCAACTATGTAATAATTTATCAATTTTGACCAAAATTTTGAACCAGGGAACTATTTTGTTGAACTGGCTGATGGCAGCTGAGCAAATAATAAATTAAAGAAAAGGGATGATGCCTGCATTGATCTACGCAATAGTGAAGTGTGACACACCGTGCGGTTGAGTACTTAATATATAAAAATTAGAATTTATGAAATATATTCTTATATATATATATCTCAAAAACAAAAAAGATCCTTAAAATAAGTATCTTTTTGGTCAAGGCTTATATGACCTAAAAAGCTGGTTGATCACTCCTAAAGGTCAGTTAAGTGCGAGACAATTGTTTTTGATTTTAAAGGTCAGTTAAGGGTGAGACAATTGTTTTTGATTTTAAAGGTTAGCAAATTAATTTAGTTTTTCGGTTGTCAACTGAAACTTTATCAATCACAATGATGAAACGGGCCATTTCGTAAAATATATTTTTCTAGTCCTTATCTTGAAGGTCAATGTCAAAAGGGAGATTTAATTTTGCTCCACCCTAAATAAAGGTGAGTTGGGCATGCCTCATCCAGTCAGGTGAGGCTGATAATTTTTTTTTTTTTTCGCCCCATTGCTCTAAACTTGTTCCCATTGTTCAAAGCATCTAAAAAGGGTTTTCCCTATTCCTGTAAGATATAATCCTGAACTAGGATAGGTTGACCAATGGGAATATGACTCCTAATTGTCTCTTATTGGACAACCAATCAGAAACCACTTTTAGTCCAGATATTGATCTATAAAAAATGGGATGATTAAACAAATCCTCAGAGAGGATAAGAAAAAGGGACCAAGAAGAAACTCAAGCCTGCCAAAGAAGCATCTCTTCCATTCCAGACCTGAAGTACTCTGAACAACCTTCAGACGTTACAAAATTTCAAAGTCCCAGACTTTAGAGACGTTAGTGTTACTCTAACTGCATCTCATCGTCACTCTTCCTCTCTCGATATTCTTTCTTCTTCTGTTTGCCAGAAAAGCAAACCTCATTTGTTTGTTATTTATTGTCTCAGAAATATGTTTCAATAAAAACGATTTTTTTTGTTGTTAAACAACGGGTTTTCTCTATTCTTTGAGTTGCTAGACAATCTAGCCACTCATATTATCTGACTGTCAGAAGATCCGGCTGAATTGTGTCAACCCCCCGCCAAACACAATGTGGACACGGAAGGATTGGACAAAGCAAACAGCCGGAAGCTAATGTGGTAGTCACAAACACAATAGCCACAACAAATACTGTGACGAGAGGTCACACCACATTGGGCTCCGTAACAAGCATAGGACCACAGAAGGACACGTGTTGGCGTATCTTAAAAAATGCTTTATATATACCAACTTTTAAACAAAATATATTTTCAGTACAAGTGACGACAAAAAATGGTGCATACATAAGTTTTGAGCATGACAACTGCTAATTAATTTACCTTAGTAAATTTACATAAGTTCATGGGGAATACATTTATCCAGTTATTTTTAACTTTGTCAATTTTTGTGAGATGATCTGATATTGTTGAAATGCTAACACCAATTGCTTGAGACATTTCTCTGACACTTTTACATGGGTTTTGTTCAACAAGCATTTTCAGATGTTGGTCGTCAATTACAGATGGATGTACTCAGACCTTTAGATCTTTAAGATTTCTATCATCAATACAGAATTTTTGAAACCAGCACCATACTGTCTAATCACAAGTGGATCCTTCACGTCATGGTCTGTTGATATTGGCAGCTGTTTGAAAAGTATAATGATCAAGTTTGAACTCAAAAAAAAAAAAAAAAAGGAAATGCATCACTTCTTTTTTCATGTTCATGATTAGGGCTGTACATGTTTTTGTTTTTTTTAAGTAGAGGAATTATATTGTGAATTGAATTACCATGATTAGGGCCATATAACCTTCCAAATCAAATGGTGAAAAAAGTGATAGAAAATTAAAAAGCAAGATATTTTAATCATTAGGAATGTGAATTTTTTATACAACTACTATTAAACTCATATGCTAGAACAGAATTTAAATAGTTTATACTAAAATCAAACAGTATTTACCAAACAACTACGTAGTAAATCCTATCAAGTGTTTATATAAGTCATATCCAGATTTTATTTTATTTTATAAAACCCAAACTTTATTTATGAATGTTACTCATGAAAATGGTAAGTAAATTGGTATGGCCAGAGAAAAATAAAGGCTACAGAATTCATTAATATTAAACTTACTTTATGAAATAGAATATATGGGCTTTAAAAAAAATCATGGTGGGCAATTATTATTTATGTGTAGAGCAAAAACATAGCTGTATTTGTGTACATATTTGATCTATTATGAACTTTGAAAAGTAAACATTTTTATTGTTGATCATTGTTTTTGTTGCTAATTCTGTTTAGTTTAAGAATCATAACTGTATATTATGGCACAGCAAGATTGACAGCCATTATATGTTTAACAATCATCTTAAATAGTTTAAGAACTTGTAAATATTTGCACATGTTCATCTTGTAATGGGAACTTGTTAAAAGAATGACAGCAATATGTGTAAAAATTTCTTGTTATCAATACATAAAATTTCATGATTTGAATCATACCCATAGCTTAAATTAATTTATGATAAACAATTACTATATACAACCATTTTAGAGATTTCTTATTTGAATAAAAAAAAAAACTTGAAAACTTTTTCTAGAGACCTCATATGAGCATAGATCTACATTAAATAGAATAAACAAACTTGAGAGATTCAACATGAAATTGACAATTTTGTTTTAAATTTGACGTTTACTCTTTTTTTTCAAAATGATATCTTTATTGAGATTTTTCAGTAGTATTTACAATTTAGTATAAATTTCATTTAATTGATTTTTAGTAATTTTTTTAAAAACAAATATGGGATAAGGATCAACTGATATGGTAGTTTAAAAAAATTGGTTGTAGACATTAAACTTTCATATTATTCTAATATACAATTTACTAAGCAAATTAAAGAGTGATTTATTCATAAACCTTCCATAGTAGCAATAATTTTCTATGGTATTTTTTACCAAAAGTAATTATTTAATAAATAAAATATTACATCAGTCTAAGAGAAAAGCAATACAATTCAGTTTAAACAGATAATAAAATATTAAACATTTAGTACATTGTCAAGAAATATTGAGTGTATCAACTAATGTCCTCTTTATTTGAATAATTAAAAGTTGAAAACCATGATTCAAAATTATTAAGTGAAAGAAATATTATGTTTGTCCACTGAGAACAGAACTTTATATAGCATGATTCAAGATAAATCAATATATTCTATTTAGTTGCTGTTGCATAGCATTTGATCTCTGGTGAGCAGTCCAAGAGCTGTTTTTTTTTCAGTATCAATCTCTGGAATAAATTAGTGGATTTAACTTATACAAAATTCAGAATTTCTATTTTATTAAGAATTCATGTTTTTCTACCTAGAAGATTTGGTTGTAAACAGAGAATAGAATACATATGTCAATATAAAACTTCAGTTTTTGGTTTATTTCATGAAGTTGTTCAAACACAATAACACAGCAAGAAAATCATAAAAGAAATATGTGCCAGAGGTAATAATAGATTCACTTTCTTTTGCATACGATAAATTTAATCTCTCAAAAATCTTTTTAAAAATTATAAGATTGAAAAAGAAAAAAAACAAAAAACTATGAAAACACAAGATAATATTGTTTTTAAACTAATGCTGAAGTGACTGAATTACAGATATGTACTTTTGAGGAAAATTATTTAGACTTTGAAATATAATAGAAAGTGGAAGGCTATTCAAAATTACCATGGAAGTAATTTGTTAATAAATGACAAAAGTGAAATTATCATCTCAAAAATAAAAAAAATATTTCATACACTTTCATTTTGATGAGAAATTTGTCTAATTTATCTAATAAATAAAAAATAGAAAGTTATAAAAAGTAATCAACAAGTTATTAGCTGAAACAAGCAGTAAAGATAGTTACATTGAATTTGTTTTACTTTGAATCAAAGTCTAAATCATCAGTTCTTTATTTAAGTGACAATTTTAGTTCAAAGGGTAAATAGAATATGAATTGCTGATTATATATATATTACTTCAAGGGATATATACAGAAAGCAAGAAAATGTTGACATTTTGTTCATTGGTAAATGAACTAATAGTTTCAAGAATTCTCAAGAGAACAAAGTTGCCCAGTGTGTGTGTGTGTGGTGGTGGTGGGGGCTGTATAATACACCGACTGCTTCTCTGCAGAGGGCTAAGACCCCCCCCATGAGTGTCCGGGATATGACACTAAACAATCTGATGGTGAGGTTCCAGCAATATTGGAGCTTTGGGGAATGCGGAGTACCCCTTTATTGCCATCGCTCCCAGGTCCACTCTGGCCCAGAGAGGTAGCATTTGATAAGGGTCCAATCAATGGGTTAAATAGAACTGATGGCATACTTATGCTAAACTGAATTGTTTGACTAAACTGAATAGCTTGAAATAGAAATGTTATCAACAATTAAACCATACTTACATCTAAACTGCATGCTTATGCTAAACTAAATTATTTGAAATGGAACTGTTTTTTGACAATGAAACTGTATTTACACTAAACTGAATTGTTTAATATAGAACTGTTTTGACATTTAACTGTGTGTAAATAAAATCTGTACTTAGATGAATTAGAACTGCTTAACTAAACTGAATAGCGTGAAATAGAAATGTTTTTCACAATTGAACTGTACTTACATTCAAACAGCATGCTTATGCTAAACTGAATTGTTTGAAATAGAACTGATCATTCACATAAAAATGGATTTGGCATTAGATAACCTACAAAGGTTGATATGCCATAAAACCCAACCAACCAACCAACATCAAGAGAACAAATGGGTTATTAAAGAGCTCTAATAATGGTACAAATAATCAAATTAATAAATTCTTCAAATTAAAAAGATCTGTAGTTGGGAATAAGTGAAGGAAAGAAGATCTTAATTATTATCTTTATATCTATGTATGCAGGTGTTATGCTGCTGCTGCAATAAATGATAGAGAAATTTAGGCATTAAGTTTATATAATTTTACCATATATTATTAATTTCAGAATTTTTTTTTCAGACAAAAATCCTTGGTTGATTGTATTTTATGGCATATCAACCTTGTGGGTTATTTAATGCCAAATCCTGTTTCTACATATATTCAATTAGTAAATGAATAGTTGGTAACATTTTAAACAAGCCAGGGTGCATTTGTTTGCACATAGTTAAATGGTTTCATGTATTGCTATTTATTTTTTGCACACAGCTATTTAATACTAATAATTTTATTTAATATCAATCATTTGTTTTCACACAGTTAAATGACAAAGTATTACAATCTAACACTAATAGTTCTATTTACACACAGTTAAATAGTTTCAAGTATTGCTACTAAACACAAATAATTCTGTTCAATATCCTTCATTCATTTGCACATAGTTAAATGGTTTCAAGCATTGATATGTAATATTGATATTTCAATTTAAGATTAACCATTTTTTTGCACACAGTTAAATAGTTTCAAGTATAGTAGATGATTAAATAATTCTATTTGACCATAAGATGGGACCTTAACAGATACTACCATTTCGGATCAAACTGGACCAAGGAGTAATGGCAACAAAGGGGAATTCCACATTCCCCAAAACTTCAGTACTAGAGCCTCACCATTAGATCCAGTTTTATGTCATATTAAAGACACTTGTTGAAGAGGCAGGAGGTATCATACTCATCTACAGAGATGCAGTCGGTGTATTTTACAGCCTACAGCCCCAGTCAACTGGGCTAAATTGTTTGATATACTCTGAAGTTATGTACATAACTGCAAGTAAGACCTTCAAGTTGCTAAGTTTGATAGCCATAGAGCATTAGAGATGTTACATTTGAATTATAGAACTCTGATTTACTTTTAAGGGAAAGATTTCCTGTTGTTTCTTGCTCAACATATTCTTGGTCTTCTTGGTTTTGATGATAAGGTCAGTGTTTCCTGTATTTCTGCTGATATTATACACAAGCAACTGAAGTTTTTGTGTTATTTGTCATAGCAGCTATGTCATCAGCTACATTTAAATCAAAAAGGATTATCCAAGAATTGTGTAGTGGTTTACTTTATCAAGCAACCATGCATTGCTTGTATTTTTTGCTAGTCCCCAAGTTGGATTAAATGAGAATTCACCCAATATTAGAAGCAGTTTAATGTGTGTATTATGTTGTCATCTTCATTGAAGCGTAAACTGAGCACACACTGAGATTTATACATGCAGAAGTTGCAACCTATACACATTTTCTCCATACAATCACAATCAAGGAAGTCTTGTTGAAACAAAAGCCTGGCGCTGTTTCATTGAGGAAAGTTTTTATCTTTTTAGAAAAAGATACATTTAAAGAGATTTTGAGGTACTGATACTTTTTCTAGTTACTTTGTGCTTGTAGATCCTGTTTGCTGGTACAGTCAGGTATAAGACATTGTCTTTCAAGGTCATGTTGTACCAGTGTATAGCTTTCTGGATGGTGCTTGCTGTGACTTGTCAAGTGTTATTCATCAGTTGGAGTCGGTGTTCTATATGCTAAGTCCGCTGCTTGAGTGCTTTAAGGACAATGACAACTCATTTTCCAGTAGGGTTCATGGGTTTTTGAAGAGGAGTAGGGCATGTACAGGTACTTCCAATGTGTGAATATTCCTGAAGGGAATGAATGTCATAAAAGCACAAAAAGAGATTACAGCTCAGATAGAGTGCCCTATTCAGGAACCTGCATACTGGTACGACATAAACCTAAAAGATAATGTATCCAATCTGACCACACCTGCTAACAGAGTCTACTCATACAAGATTCAGCTGAAGGGGATAGATGTGATGCCAGCACCAGAACTCTAGATAAATAAATATGGCTTATAAGGTTGGAAAACTTGTCTTTGTAAAAAATGGTGAATGTCTAAGTTTGGGATGTGACAAATGACCTGGATTGTTAGCCAACATTTAAACCTGGTTAATAGAATACCTCACCACATAAAAGATCTCCACCCTTTTCAAGTAATCAGACTTTTGTGGCAAGACTTTTTTGCGGAGAAATTTAAGAAAAATGCATCTGTGTCTGATATCAATGAAAACTTCATAGCTAGTTGCTGAATCCATCTTTTTATCCTAATTGAATATTTAGTCTTCTAACAAATCTGACAAAATGACTCAGTCAAAATGGTATAATACAAGAGTTTACCAATAAATCTGATATGTACTAATCAACTAAATTTTGATATGAATAACAACTGAATGATTCATTTATAATTTATAATAATGGGTCTAATAAAATATTTATCTGAACTCAGTAAAAAAAAAAAAAAAAAAATTATGACTAGTAATTTTCTAAAATTATTAAGATGAAAATCAATTATTCCTGTTGTATTGATTCCAATAACTTTTTTAAAAAATTCTGTTGATAGAAAAATGAATTTATGAAATATTTGAAAATATTTACCTGCTATTCTGCACCAAGTAATCCAATATTTTGGCTAGTTGCTTTTCAAATATAGCAATTCTTAACCACAGATACTTAGGACTGTAGGAAGTAAGAGCTTTCTTGGGTTGAGCTTTTCCACTATCCAAGGACTTTCTGCAAATAAAAATAATGAAATATTGAAGCAATGACCACATACAGTGATTCAAAACCAATAAAATGAATTGAATAAATCAATAATAACAGTATTCAAGTCAAAAACATCTCCTGAAACCAATGCTAAAATTAATGAACAATTGAATTGTATACTCTGTTACAGAAAATTTATTTAAGATTTGGAAATATTACAGAAAGAGGAAAGTTATTTAGAAATCACCAAAAAATATTTTATTTCTTAATAAATAGATGAAAAAAATAATCTATTATTTGAAAATGTTTAGAATTTATCAACTCAAAAGAGCCAAACATTTATGAAGATATAACTTTTTCAAACATCTTTATTTCAATCAAAAGTACCTCTCATTTCTTTAACAGAGTAAAAAGTGGTATTGGTCATAAAACATGATTGTCAGGAGAGAAAATTGTGCTAGTAATTTCTATGATTAATATAAAAGTTATTGTATGCTCATCTATTTTAAGCATGATTTGGTATGTAAATGTTTAACCAAATCATAATAACAAGCTTAATTATGCATTGAAAATTTACAGTAAAGAAGGTTTCCTTTTGTTAACACAAACAAACTTGAATATAAAAAAGGGCCAAAAATTGTAATAAATCTACTTCAGATTAAAATGATCTGATGATCCTTTTAAGCTGAGCAAGACTGAATAACCTTTGTGGGTGTCATAAAATAAACTGTACACACAAATCTAACCTAATAACTGTATGTTACTAGTTAAATGAGTAAGGATCTTATCTATAAAAAAAATTGCTGAGTTGAAATATCTAATGCTTGCCATTCCAAGTGCCCCATTCTTATATCACAAAAAAACATATTTCATTAGAAATATTCATAAATATATAAGATACTGATCAAAATATGGGTTAAGAGTTGTTGAAGCAAAGAAAATTAATATTCAATATTCAATAAGTTAACATTTGTGATTTTCTGAAAATGGTTCATTAAGATCTTGTGTAATAAGAGGAAAAAATCTTAATTATAATCAAAGATAACAGCTTTGTTGAATGATGAAAGAGAATCCAATTACAGAGAAACAACAATCTGAAATAAAAGAAACATGAAAAATCATTGAGAATTTACAATTGTAGCTTTGTTCAATTTATCAATTCCACGTTAGAGTTGTAAGCATCAAGTATTATAGCATTAATTACTTTTCCTCCTTAAATGAACATTAGATGAAGTCAATCTTTTAATTTTAAAGTCAAGCATTTTCAAATCTTGATAAGTAAAACATCAGAGAAAATAAATGCTTTCAGGGTACAACAAAATCACGTGTTTTTTTTATAAGTAGTGATGCAAATATACAATTTATCACTATATAATTTTTTATACAATCATATTAATATATAAAGCATTACCAAGATTAACAAATTCTGTCACGTGTCACCATTTAGTATCTATAATCTTAGTAGGAGTAACAAACTTGAATGCATTTAAATATTTGAGGCAGTAAGAGGAGGATTATATGATACAGAATTGTAAATCAAAAACATTTCTAAGTCAGCTTTTTTCTAAAAATGATTCATCAGTCAGACAAAACTGTACATGAAAATTAAATACAAATTAAATATGGTGTTCTTATTGAAATTGCATATGAAGAAAAGTAAAAATGATTTATTTTGCAATGAAAGAAAACCTAAAAAATATACACAACATTTTTTTAAAATATGCTTTGTGCATAAAGTACTGAATTTTGCTTTCATCTTTTAATAAAGTAATGATTTTCTTAAATTTGTAAATTTATTTAATACAGATATTGTTCCCATTACAACATCAGTTAGTGACTTTAAGATTAAAAAGGCATTTTGATCAATGCTGACATCTAAATTTTATGAGAAGTGCATTCACCCTTTAACAGGTTTTCTATTTTTTAAAATTCTGTTAGTGTTTAGTGATACTCATCACCAGTTAAGTAGGATAGATTGAAATCAGAGTATTTCTTCTTTAAGAGTGACTGCTCTACCAAGGCTGGAGAGCCAAGTTTGCTCTAGAGCTGTAGGTCAAGGCATTATATACACAACATAAGCAGTTATAAGACTGGACAGCCAATCTAAAATGAGGACAACTCTTGAATTCAAAACCAGGAGCTGGAGTCTAGAAACTAGCTTTATATCTTCAACTTTGTTCTGTTAACTCCACAACAACCCTGGTGCCAAACTATATTGGCCATTATGCTTCCCCTTGCATATCGGTGGCTTGGAGAGGGAAACATGCTGCATAAGTAACTGCTAGTCCTCCATAAATCAATACCCAGGCACAGATTCATGATTGTGCAAGACAGACAAATATCATGAGAGACTGAAATAGACTAGATGTTCAAGCAAACAATAGCTGAGACTATCCATGACATCATAAAGAAATGATTTTTAATGACCAACAAGAATTCACACTATATCTTGCATCATAACTCAAACTTAACTGGAAAAACAAAATATAACCAATAAAGTAAGAATTTTAAATTCTAATTTCATCAATCTTTAGAACATTCAAAGTTATCTAATTGTAAATCCTGTTTATAAATATATATATATATATATATATATATGATTTGTAAATGAATAGTTTGCAGGTAACATTTTAAACAAAAAAAACCCAAACATACAGTTAAAGGGTTTCAAGTATTCCTATTTGATGAAAAATTCTATTTAGTATTAATCATTTGCTTGCACACAGTTAAATGGTTTCAAGTATTGTTACGTAAAACTAACAATTCAATTTAACACCAGCAATTTATTTGCAAACAGTTAAATGGTTAAACAGTTCTATTTAACCTATAGATGGGATCCTAACAAGTACTACTACTCCAGGTCAGAGTGGACCTGGGAGTAATGGCAATGAAAGGGTACTCTACATTGCCTAAAGTTCCGGGACGCACAATCAGATTGTCATATCACAGTGTCATACCAGGGCACTCATTTGGAAGGATTTTAAACCTCTGCAGAGATGCAGACAGCATATTCTATAGCCCTAGCTGACTGGGCTACATCTATCTCTCTGTAACTAAGATATATGTACATATATATGAATAGTTGGGCATACTGGGCAGTCTGAGATAAGGACAACCAGGAGCTGGAGCCTCTAAGCCAGTCTGATATGTTCTTGTCCAGGCAACTCTGTGACAACACTGGTGCAGAGCTATATTGGCCCTTGACCTTCCCTTGGATAATATCAGTGGCTTGGAGAGGGGAGACATGCAGCATAAGCAACTGCCATTCCTCCATATATAAATACACAGATTTATCATACAAGATTAGCAAATATCATGAGTGAATGGGAAAGTTCAGTCTTGATAATATAAGCAATGTAATTAGCAAAATAACAAATGTCTTTATGTTTCAAAAATACAATAAATGTTTGACAGACTTCTTTTCTTTGTCCATCGTAATCGATGAGGACCATCTGATCAACTTTATGACAGAGGAAAGCATCACTGAGTGCACAGATGGCTAATGAGACTAATCTGTGTGCAGAAGAGTCTTGGGTAGAAAGGACAAGGAATGGTGGTGGCAGTGGCTGATGTGGCAGTGCATTTTCTAAGTTTCTTGTGCAGATCAGTTGCTGCGTTTCTTCTGATTTCACAGACTTTTGCTCCACATTTGATAACTTCAAGCCACTAGTATCTGTTCTGCAGCAGATATTCTTGGCAATTAGGAGCGATACGGAAAGATTACTGGGAGACCTTCAGTGTATCTTTGAAGCATGTTTTCTAGCCTTCTTGGGAGTGCTTGCTCTGAGACAGTTCGCCATAGAGCATTTTCTTTCATGTGGACAACATGACGAGCCCAATAAAGCTGTGATTGCATCAAGATGGTGTAGATACAGGGAAAAGAAGCTTAAGTTAAAATCTTTGGTGTCTGGGATGTGTTTTTGTCATGTGGTGCCAAAAATCTTCCTCAGACAGGTCTTGTGAAAGTGGTTTAGCTCCTTTATATGCCATTGATAAGTTGTCCACGTTTCATAGCCATAAAGGAGGATGGTAAGAACGATAGCTCGGTATACCTTGATTTTGGTTACCTCCAAGATGCCTCTCCAATTCCACACATTCCTGTTGAGTTGGCCAAAGGTTGCACTCACTTTTGCGAATTTGGTGTTCACCTTGTCATCCATGATGATAGACTTAGAGAGGGTGCCGGTGAGGTAGGAGAACTTTTCTAACACTTTCAGTCATTGTCCCTTGATGGTGATGTTGGGCTTGACATATGGTTTTCCAGGCGCTGGCTGTTGCATCACTTCTGTCTTTTTTGTGCTGATGATTAAGCCAAAATTGTCACAGACCATTGAGAATTTGTCAACACTGTTTTGCGTGTTGGCTTTGGTAGTAGTAGCATTCAGTGCACAGTCATCGGCAAACAGAAACTCGTTGACAATATCAGTCTTCATCTTGGTCTGAGGTTGAAGACAGAGCCATCAGTGTCGTATAGAATGTTGATTCCATCATCTGAGCCACTAAATGCATCAAACAGCATCACAGAAAACATGATACTAAAAAAGTGGTGCCCAGGACACACCCCTGTTTAATCCCATTTGTGATGGGAAAGGTTACAGAGCTTTCACCATTGTCTTGCACCCTTGTTTGCATGTCGTCATGAAATGGTCTAACGGTGATGAATTTTTCAGAGCAGCTATATTTTGCCATGATTTTCCAAAGGCCGTCTCTGCTAACCATATCAAATCAACATAAGTCAAGTAAAGGTCAGTATTCTGTTCCTGGCAGCTGTCTTGCAGCAAACAACATGTCAACAGTCCCACGTACCTTACGGAAGCTGCATTGACTCTCCGGTAAGAGTCCATGTTCAAGATAGTTGTTGAGTCAATTCAGAAAGACTCTAGCTAGGATCTTGCCGAAATTGAAAGTGAGGAGATTCCATGGTGATTATCGAATGTCTGTTGGTTCCTTTTTCATTCGTAAATATTGATAATGGAGGCATCCTTGAAGTCCTGTGGTAGTTGTTCTTTCACCCATAACAGCTGAAAAAGAGTCAGAAGTTTACCTGTCAATACTGATCCATCCTCCTTAAAGATTTCTGAAGGAATTGAGTCAGATCCAGGTGTTTTGCTGCTAGATAACTGATGGATAACTATCTGAACTTCCCCCAGGGTTGGATGGTTTGGTTTGGTTTGTTAGGTTTTATGGTATATCAACCTTTGTAGGTTATTTAATGCCAAATCCATTTTTATGTGAATAATCTGTTCTATTTTAAACAATTCAGTTAAGCATAAGTACACAGTTTGTCAAAAACATTTCTATTTCAAACTATTCAAGCAGTTATATGTAACAATTCAGTTAATTGTAAATACAGTTTTAATGTCAAAAAACAGTTCTATTTCAAATAATTCAGTTAAGCATAATCACATAGTTTAAATGTAAGTATGGTTTAATTGTCAAAAACATTTCTATTTTAAGCTATTCAGTTTACTCAAACAATTCATTATAGCATAAGTATGCTGTTAGTTCTATTTAACCCATAGATAGGGCCCTATCAGGTGCTACCACTCTGGGAGCAATGGCAATGAAGGAGTACTCCGCATTCCCCAAAGCTCCAGCACTGCTGGAACCTCACCATCAGATTGTTTAGTGTCATATCCAGGACACTTGTTTGGTGGGGTTTTACCCCTCTGCAGAGGTGCAGTCAGTGTATTCTACAGCCCCAGCTGACTGGGCAACCCAGGGTTGGAGTGACATCGAGTGAATCATTCAATGGCCTCCAAGATCTTGTTCTTCTCTGATAAGAGCTTGGTTCAATCTGCACTCAGAAGTGGAGATGAGCTGGCACTGGTGGGACCGTAGACTTCCTTCAGACTGCTTTAAAAGTTTTTCATGTAATTTTTGTCTGTGTAACCTTGGATTTCATCAGCTCTAGCACTCAGCTAGGAATCTTGCATTTCGCACAGCTTGAGCTGAACAGTGCTGTAAATGCTCCTTAGAGCATCTTTCTTGGTGGTACACCAAGGATCATGGAGGTGTACCAGGTGGACAGGGCACTTTTTCCCTATGAGATCCATGATCTCTGTGTCTTCTAGTAGATGGTACTAAACACTCCATAGCTGTGCTATATACGGTGTCCCGGAGAGTGATCCACACTGCTTCCACATCTTACTCATCCGAGAGGATGATATCAAGCCATTCATCTAAGGCTTCAACAAATGATTGTTTGGTTGGAATGTCTTATTTTTGTGATGTTGTTTTGGTGCTTATTTGCCCTGTGGTCTTGTTTTAGAAATGATTATCTGTCCAGCATTCTGCACCACACACGGCCCTCTTGACTCTCATAGCCTGTCTATCTCTCGATCTCACGATGACATAGTCGATCAGATGCCAGTGCTTAGAGCGGGAGGTGCATCCAGGATGTCTTGCTGCGAGTAGGAAGGTGGAATACAGTGTTGGTGATTAGAAGATTATGCTTGGTGCAGGTCTGAAGAAGCAGTAGGCTATTGCTGTTGCATTTCTGCTCCCATGTTTACCCAGTACTCCTTCCCAGGAGGTGCTGTCTTGTCCAACACTTAAAGTCACCAAGAATGATGAGGTTGTCTGCAGCGGGAACTGCAGAGATAACATATTCAAAGTCTTCATAGAACTTTTCTTTTGTCTCATCCGTGTTGGTCATGGTGGGTGCATAGGCGCTGATGATGGTAGCAAACTTTTTCTCGTGATGAAGTGGAAGTCTCATAGTCATGAGATGGTCATTCACCCATTTCAGGGACTAGGCTAACTTGCCTATGAGTGAAGTCTTGATGGCATAGCCTACTCTGGCTTTGCATTCATTGAGTGTACATCCACTCCAGAAAAAAGAATAGCCTGAGCTCTTCTCAGTTAACTCTCCTTAGCCTGCCAACCTGGTCTCACTGAGGGTGGCAATGTCAATTTTGTAACTGGCAATTTCAGAAGCGATAAGAACGGTACGTCTATGAGGTCTATCTGTGTCGTCCCAGTCAATAAGTGTGCAGACATTCCATGTGGTGATGTTCAGAAGTATTTTTTCTGCTTTCTTGTTTTGACTACATTGAGAGAGGTCCCCACCAACTGTGGTAAGCCGGCCATGATGAAGTAGAGCAGACAATGTTTGGGGCACCTTTTCTAGCCCGTACCTCATACTGTGGGGATGAGCAGTGCTGTCCTATTGAGGGCTGCTCAGACACTGCCGAACATTACTTCTGTTCTAGTCAGTAAGGAGTGACTATATAGCCTGAGTTGTCTGTGTGCAGGTCTGTGGCTATAACTTCCAGTGTACCCACACCTGTCGCTTCGTTGCTCACCTGTAACCACAAGACTTGAGGTAATAGGATGGGATAAAGGTTGATTGATGATGTGCACTTGACTTTGTTTAAAGTGAAGTAGGTTTGCATGGAGCCAGCCTCATTCTCTTGTCCTGGCAGGCCTGATCCAGCAGCAAGACAAGGTCAAAATGACAGAAGATCAGAGGGGAGGCAAGAGCAGCTGGAAGGTGACGAATATGCCATCCAACTGCCTGCGGGGCTCCATTCACGATTTTCTGTCAGGGTTTACTCCCTTACACCAAGGGTAGCCAGCTACTGACATACACCTCCCGGATTTGATGACAACTAGTTTACTTATACATACACATACATATTATTGAACGCAAGCCGTTGAAGTAAACGGATCGAAGTTTATTATTTGAAGTGGAAGTAGATGAATCGAAGTCCATTAATTATTATTATTAGTTAAACAATGCCTTTTTTGTCTGTTTAACTACCCCACTACCACTACTAATACTATTGATATGTTAATGGGAAAAAATAAATTAATTAAAAAAAAGAAAAAGATCAAAACAAACAATAGCTGAGATTTTTTTTGACATTATAAAGAAAGGAATTCAAATAACCTAAAAGAATTAACACTAAATCTTGGATTATAAAAAGTCTTATAGTATAAAAAGCAAGATTTCAAATGATTCAAACTTAACTGAAAAAACAAAGTTAGAATGTTAAATTCTAATTTCAACAATCTTTAGGACATTTAGAGTTCTTGAAAGGTAACTTGAAACTAAAAAGAAAGAAAAAATAGATATAAAACCCAGAAAGAACAGAATTTACAAGAGAGAAAAAAGTATCCTCTTTGATAAGATCTAGAGAAGAATTTATGGAGAGTTTAAATAATGTATACATCTACTCATTTTAAAATTTCATTCTACTGCTTGATATGAAAACTTTATTAAAAAATGAACAAACAAAAATAAATGCAAACTACATTCATTCTTTGAATTTCAATTGATGTGTATAATGATTATTTTAATAAGTAGCAAATTGTTTTGTTTAAAGTTTAAATGGATTGTTTAAAAACTGTATTAAAGTCTACTAAATGCATGATATAACTAAAGAATTTTTTTCGTACAAATGACTTAAATCTATGGATGAAATAAAAGACAAATACTGCAGCAAAATAATTGGAAATATTCATTCAGGCTGAGATAGATGTTCTAAAGAATAATCAGAGAGAAAAAGATAAAGAGATTCAGTAATGGTTCAGGAATCAAAATGGCATAAAAACAAATGATTTTCCTAATGTTCTGAGGTCAAGGATTTTCATTTTTTCCATTTACTTTGTTATCTTTGTTGTTTTTAACACAAAAAGGTCATTAAAAAACTCTAACCAAAGTAAGCATAACATCCAGGTAATCTTACATTGTAAAACTATATCATGTAACTTTCTTACAAAAGTTGATTCTTAACAGGACAAAGACATGCTCAAAGACTGTATACCATGTATTATAGAATATAAAAAAGAGACTACTGCTCTCTAAAGATCTGACTTTGGGGACAGCTGAAAAAGTCACCAACTGAATTAAGTTAACTAATTCAGGATCAGCAAAATGTGTATGTGAAGAAAGAAGTGGTTGTATTGATTGGAATTAAGTAAAAATGATAGATGCACTAATATGAAACCTTAATATGGTTAGACTATGGTGCTTTACTTGAAAAGATGAAAAGACAATAGTTTATAAGCTAAATGGGAAAACAAAAATACTTCATTTCAGAAATAAAGATAGCTGAAGAAGATATTGAAGAAAATTAGCTAAAACAGAAAAGATGTAGACAACAGTCTGGGGAAAAATATATAGAATAACAAATCAAAAGAAGTGCACCGATGGAAACTAAAGAAAAATGAGAAAATATAAATAGTTAATATTTATGTATCCCGTATATTCATAGTCAATATTTATTATGAACATGAAAAGCTTACAATACTGGCTTCCTGCTATTAGATATCTTCATTATTTTAAGTGATAGAAACTGCCTTAATTGGATTGTACATTTATTTTAAATTAATCTTTACAATATTACAATCATACAAATTCTACACAATCAAATCCAAAATTGATTATACATAGCTTTCTCTCATATCTTGGATTTTCAAAATTCTTTATTTCAAATATCTTATTTTTCAAAATGTAATTATATTACAAAACATTTCAACCATTTTGGTAATTGTTGTCAGATTGCTGTTACTGTAGACAAAGAATACAAAAATCCAACAATAACAAAAATATAACATTTTGTGAATATATCACAAAATTTTAGGAACTTCAACAACAGTCTGAAGATAGGTACATTTTAATAGCAAATGACATAAAATGGTTCATAATCTTGGTTTATTTTTTAAACAGTTTATTAAACTATATTAGAATAGAAAAAAAAACATTTGAAAGATTTTAAAGAGATAGATACAAAATAAAACTAGCTTTCAGTGGAATATGAACTAACAACCAAACAACAATATTAAAGCCTAGCAATTAATCATGTATTTGCTGAGAAACTAAACAAAAAGAATTAGATTTTATAGGATAATACTAACATTATATTAGTTAAGAAGGAATTACTGAAACTGGCAAATATGGGTTAAATAGTTCTACTTTGTCTATAATGAAGGGAAGTGGTTGAATTTGGAATGAGTAATTTCTATGCTGGATACAAATCAATGAAAGAAGAGGATTCACATTGTTCCTGAATAGAATTATTTACAAGGCTGTTTTTTATTTGTTTAATTGAATTAATCATAATAAATAAGCAAATTTATGACTAACAAGATTATTCTTTTGTCAACCTTAATGAACCTGTTAATTAAAAGAATCATTTCCTATCTTTTATGAGCAAAAAGAATGATATAGATTAAAATATTTATAAACTACATACAAAAATGATATTATTTAAAAAAAGAGAAAAAAATTGTGAATATCAAAGATAAATTTCATTATACAGTAGAACTCTAGTTGGAATTACCAAGAGGGTCAAATATGGGTTAAATAGTTCTTTCACAATAATCTAGGGGAGTGGTTGAATTTGGCATGAGAGTATGCCTTCCTTTGGATAGAAATCAATGAAAGAAAAGGCTTTACATTGTTTTAAATAGAATCATTTTAAAGTAGGTGTGAAAGTGGAAATTGTGTGTGTGTGTGTGTGTATGTATGCCTGTGTAATAAGACTATTTAACCATTTTCTGGGTCATTACATATTCATGTATTATTATACACTGATATAGTCAGACTAATCTAACCTTCTGGGTCATTTTAGTTACATTTTCTCCATTATAAGATGAAGACATTAATCGAAATACATCAATGTATAATAATAATTATTCTTCATGTCAGAAATTCAGAGATATTTGTGTATATTTAACAAATTTTTTGCCATTATGTGATTGAGGCTTCTTAGAGCACAAAACAAAACTTTTTTTTTTTGCCTTTTTCTACCTTCAAATCAATATTGAGTAAAGAGAGGGAACATGTTTAAATTAGTTGGTATATGATAAAAAGAAATAGAAAAATAAAAGTGCAGTTGATTTTTAAAACAACTCATAGGTATTAGTCTATATTTTTGTTCATTAATATGTTCATAAAGCAGAAACCTTAAAAAAATGCAAGACTTATTAAAATAATGTAATATAAGATCACTGAAAAACAAATCTGATAATGAGGAATAATATCAAACAAATTTTTAAAAATTCAAATTTATAATTATTGAAAGTAAACTAAAAGAAATATCAAATGATATGATAGATTATTCTACAAACAACTGAATTAAGTAATATTAATTATCTAAGAAAATATTTCTTTGAAGTTAGAATAGTTTTATTATGAAAATAAAAACAGTTTCCTCATGCCTAAAAAGTTAGACTTTCTGTTGTTCGTCTGGTTATCCCAACTTCCATAAAAATGATCAATAATCAAAGTTAAAATTTTTGTTTCTTATATAAACAAATATTTATACTTTACTTAAAAATCAGTGATTGTCAAACTTGATTCTACATCTGAATTAGTAAAAGTATTAAGATTCTAATCAACAAACATCATTGAACATGCAAATTATCAGGTGAAATATCAATTAAACTTTTTGAAAAGCCCAGTTTATCCAATTCATATTTTAATGGCATGTAAGAGATTGAAGAAAGATTGAATTAGTTTATTTTATCTAATAATAAAATAATGTTTTTGGTGGTTTGATTGTGAGTCATGGTAGTCAAACTAGGACAATTTACGCAAGAACTCGACTCAGTACTAAGAAAAATTAAAAATAGAAAAGCAGCAGGGCTTGATGAAATACCCCCAGAAGTATGGAAGACCAGGCAATTCGATGACATATTGCTCTGACACTGTAATGCTGTATATAATCAAAACACAATCAACAGATGGATAAAGGGATGCATCCTCCCCTTCCCTAAGAAGGGCGACCTCAGATTAGCCAAGAACTACCGAGGTATAACCCTTACATTCATAGTGGCCAAGATATACAATGCTCTACTACGCAACTGCATAGAACCCAAAATTGAGAACATACATAGGAAGAGCCAAAATGACTTTTGGAGAAATAGATCCACAACGTCACAAATTTTGACTATCCATCAAATTCTTGAAAGTGTACATGCAAAAAATATAGAGGCAACAATATTATTTGTCGACTTCACCAAGGCCTATGACTCCATATACAGAGGAAAGATGGAGCAAATACCACTTGCCTACGGCCTACCAAAAGCTATATAGAAACACAAAAGTAAAAGTACACTCCCTGGATTGAGACACAGACTACTTTGACATTGTAGCAGGTGTGCTGCAAGGAGACACATTAGCCCCATATTTCTTTATCATCTGTCTAGATTACATGCTTAGAACATCTATTGATAAAATGAAAAAAACAGTTTCAAGCTGACAAAGGAAAGAAGCACTTCTGGCAAATGCAGAAACTCTGCTATGTAGTCTGGAATGTTGCAGCTGCAGGCATAAGTCTCCATGTCAACGCAGACAAGACGAAATACATGTGCTTTAATCAAAGAGGCGACAACATCTCCACACTAAACGGTAGCTCTCTGAAACTAGTAGACAAGTTCACCTACCTAGGAAGTAGTGTCTCATCAACTGAGACAGACATCAACATGCGACTAGCAAAGGCATGGACAGCTATCAATAGGCTATTGGTCATATTGAAGTCAGACCTGACTGATGAAATGAAATGCAGTTTTTTCCAAGCAGCGATTGCGCCGATACTACTACATGGATGCTAACTAAACGACTGAAGAAAAAGCTTGATGGCAACTACACAAGAATGCTGCGAGCAATACTGAACAAGTCCTGGAGGCAGCACCCTACAAAGCAGCAGCTGTAAGGCCACTTACCACCCATCATGAAAACTATCCAAGTTAGACAAACCAGACATGCAGGACACTGCTGGAGAAGTAGGGATGAACTCATAAGTGACATACTACTGTGGACCCTTGTACATGGCCGAGCAAAGGCAGGATGACCAGCAGGAATCTATATACAACAGCTCTATGCCAATACAAGATGTAGCCTTGAAGACCTACCAGAAGTGATGGACAATAGAGAAGGGTGGCAGGAGAGGGTCAGGGGGATCGACACTGGTGACACAACATGATGATGATGATAATGATAAAATAATGACAGTTTAAGGAAAAAAGGTGGGCATAATCATATCTTATCCACAATACTGGCCTAAGAATTGAAAATATGTTGCCCTGAAGAATGGCAAAGGAAACTCTTTGAAACAGTCATTCAACCCCTCAAAGATAATTCTTAAGGCAAGCAGTCACTGAACCAATCTAGCAGAGTAGGCCTAGGATATTGCATGTTTCAATCATAATATGGATAAAAAGAAATCTGTTTGAAAGTGACCAGTACCTAGTTAGTTTACAATCCTGATTTGTCACTAATTTAATCAAGTTACTCCCCCCATCAAAAAAAAGAAAAAAAAAATCTATTACTTCAAATCCATTATCAAATTAGCACTAATAAAATCAAATTATAATAAAAAAAAATGTAGTCGTGGGTTATTTAATGCCAAAATTTGATTCATCTGTAAATGTTTGCTTATAACTTCATATTTTCAATGCTCGACTGCAATTAACTTTTTTTAAAACTTTAATTTTTATTTGTCCATAATAATTATTCATTTGTACACAATCAACCATTGTAGGTTATTTAATGCCAATATTCTTTATCATCATCATGTCGTGCCGCTAGCACGGATATCCCTGACCCTCTCTAGCCACTTCTCCCTATTGTTCATCGCCTCTGGCCGGTCTTCAAGGCTACATCCCGTATGCTCACATAGCTGCTGAATGTATGTTCGAGCTGGTCGTCCTGCTTTTGCCCGGCCATATGTGGGGGTCCATGGGAGTACATCACTTATGAGCTCGTCCCTGCTTCTCCAGCAGTGTCCTGCATGTCTGGTTCGTCTAACTTGGATAGTTTTCGTCATGGGAGGCAGGTGGCCGTATAGTTGGTGCCTTGTAGGGTGTTGCTGCCAGGACTTGCTCAATATTGCTCGCAGCATTCTAGTGTAATTGCCGTCTAGCTTCTTCTCTAGCCGTTTAGTTAGTATCCAAGTAGTGCATCCATACAGCAGTATCGATACAACCGTTGCCTGGAAGAAACTGCGTTTCATTTTATCGGTCAGGTCTGATTTCTATATGATTGATAGCCTATCGATAGCTGTTCAGGTGTCGAGGTCTTTTCGGTTGATGAGATGCTGCTTCCTAGGTAGGTGAATTTGTCTACTAGTTTCAGAGGGGTTCCATCTAGTGTGGAGATGTCACCTGTTTGATTATAGCACATATATTCCGTTTTGTGTGCATTGACATGGAGGCCAATGCCTGCGGCGGCTCGTTCCAAACTATGCAGTAGTGTTTCGGCTTGATTGGGTATACTAAATATATGATTTGTAAACACATTTTGTTGATAACATTTTTAGAAGAGCCTGGGCTCTTTGTTTTTTTTTGCACACAGTTAAATGGTTTCAAGAATTTTTATCTAATATGAATAATTCTATTAACTATTAATCATTTGTTTGCACAAAGTTAAATGGTTTTATGTATTGCTATATAACAGTAACAATTTAATATAAATCATTTAATTTGTATACATTTAAATGGATATGATTTGTAATTGAATAGTTTGTAGGTAATCTTATTTTTAGATGAGTTAAAACTAATTTGTTTGCACACTAGTATTGTTATTGCTTCTACGTACTTAAATAGTTTCAATTATTGCCATCTAGCACTTATAATTCTATTCCGTATCAATCAGTATTGCTATTAAATATTAATTATTCTATTAATACTATTCATTTGTACACAGTCAAATGTTTTCAAGTATTGCTGTTATACCAATATTTCAATTTAGGCACACAGTTAAAGAGTTTCAAGTATTGCTATTAAACACTAATAATTCTATTCAACATTACTCATTCATTTACATACAGTTAAATGGTTCCAAGTATTACTATGTATCAATAACAATTCAATTAAACATCAGTCATTTGTTTACACACAGTTAAATGATCAAACAGTTCTATTTTTAACAATTCAATTACCATAAGTCATTTGTTTGCACATAGTTTAAATGTTAAACAGTTCTATAGGACCCTATCAGGTGCTACCACTCTGGGCCAGAGTAGAGCTGGGAGCAATGGCACTCGTGTGTATGTGTGGGGGTTTTACCCCTCTGCACAAATCCAGTCAGTGTATTCTACAGAGCCACCTGACTGGGCTGCACGCAACTATATCTAATACAAATAATTAGTGCAGTTATTACATTTCAAGTGTTCCAAATAAAACTAATAATTCAAACGCAATTATATGATTTCAAGCAACTATTCTCATTTAATAATGATAATCATTTTTTAACATGCTGTTAAATGGTTTCAAGTATTCCTATCTAATACTAATAATTTCCCAACAGATTTATTTGACTCATTGAAGGGACTTTAACAGTTACTACCACTCTGGTTCAGAGTGGACCTGGGAGTAATGACAATGGGGAAGTACTCTATACTTCTCAGAACTCTAGAATTGGAACTTCACCACTAGATGGAGTTTAGTATCATTCCCAAGACACCCCTTTTTGGAGGCATATTAACTGATGAGATATTATTAGGAACACTTGAAACTTAATAACTGTGCTAATTATTTTTATGAGATATAATTGTGTGTAGCCCAGTCATCAGCTGGGTCTGTAGAATACACTGACTGCATTTGTGCAAAGGGGTAAGCCCCACCCCCCGAGTGTCCTGATATGACACTAAACTATCTGATGGTGAGGCTCCAGTAATGCTGGAGCTTTAGGGAATGTGGAGTACTCCTTTGCAGAATTTGCAGTTGATGTATTATAAGTTCTGCCATCAGGGTGAAGAATTTTTATGGTTGTTCTTGGTAGAAGTATTCAGTAGTGTCTTAGTAACTGAAGTATCAGCAGAATATTTACAAAGGTGGGCTGAAAAGTTCATATAATGATCAAATGTCTGCTGTTGATGACTTTTTTGATCAATGGGATCCAAGTACTGCAACACCGATGGAAGAAGTGTGTGAACAGCAAGGAAGACTATGTTGAAAAATAAACTGCATTTGGTCACATTCCATGAGAGTATCTTGGTCAAATTTCAAACCAAGCTCTTTATTCAATCCATGGAGGTAGACTCTTCTCATTATGCTGTCCAGGTCTTGGAATATCTCATATCAGTTAATATGCCTTCTTAGTTATTTTGCCCTTGTAATGTCACTAGGCACTAGTAAAGCAGATCAAATACAGAACCCAACATGGGAGCTATAAAGAAAAGAGAGCATAAGGCCCAATAATAACACTGACTGATTGCACAAAACAAAAATAAAAACCATACAGGCTCTAGCTGAAGAGTCAGACATAATGACATTAGGTTTAAGACTCTTAAAAATGGTGTTCAAATGGGACAATGGCTTAGAGAATAAAATCATTAGTTAAAAGCTTCTAGTTGGAGTCTATCTGGAAGTCAAGTGTTCAGTCCCTGGGTGCAATAGAAAGAAATATTGTGAGTAGAGCAACCAGGATAGGGTAATAGTCTGAGATGTGCAAATAACAAAATCTCAAAAATTTAGAGATATTATCAGCTGACTAGTTGAATTAGATTAAATTGAAAAAGTATAAATAATAGTAATCTTAAATTGTAGACTTGCAGATATATGACTTCTAAGTGATCTGTCTGCACACAAAAACACATAGGATTGACTTCTATTTAAATTCTCTAAATCAAATTATTGTTTTCTGAATGATTATACTTGAAGGACTTTGGCAGAATGGATTCATTTCATTAAATTTAGAAAAAAAATTATTTAAAGATAGCTTGGAAGATGACAAAAGCACCATCAATTATGCAGCAACTATATTGTTTATTTAAAAAAATAAATGAATAAAAAAAAATGTTATATTCATCCCTCTAGCTAAAGCAGAAGATAAAAACAGCAAACCCCCAGAAACATATAAGCAGCCAACAGATCCTGAAACAATTGAAATATTCTTCTATTATATGATAAGAGCTTAACTGTTCTAGTGTAAATATTTTGTATACATTCTAATGTTCAAAACCATAGTTCTACAAACAAGAAAGGGTAAATGTTTATTATTTATATTTTGAAAATATTTCAATTCTTAAAAACTACTCAAGAAATAAAACAAATTTTCACTTATACATTTACAATTCTTAATTCACATTTTGCCTAAAAATATAATAAAATCTGGAATTTGGTTCTGTGAAACTAGGAAAAACTAAAAATCCAGTACACCTGCTATGTCTGCCAAAAAGAAAAAAGATTATATTTTACACTTACCATTAAATGAATATGTTAAAAATTTTAAATTGGCAGGGTAAAAAGAAAAGAAAAAAAGGGATAAAAGCAAAATAGGAGAAAAGAAGAAAAAAAAACCCTACACAAAACATTTAAATAAGGTCACAAAAGTATATATGCTAAAAGAAACTTATCTTCAAGCACAAGCAGAATGTCTTCAGTAAAAAAGCCCTATACGATAGACCCAAATCTATTGAATTTGCCTTCTCATTTAATTTTATTACAGGAAATATTTAACTTTTTATCATTAAGGGTTTTTGGACTATTGTCTTCATCTTTATTGTTATTTCCACAACATTTCAGTCGATATGTCCTCCGGCCTTCTTCAGGTGTTTGTCGAACTCGGAAACCTTCACGGAACTTCGAACTACGTCCTTCATTGAATCTACGGAGGTCACCTGTTCTGATTCTGTTAGCCATAACCGGGTACAAGTGTTAAGTATTCCTGTATTGTTACTCGCCTGCAGTCAGGATTGAACCAGCAACCTCCAGATGATTGTCTCCTTAGAAGCTTAGGGAACCAATGCCTATAACTGTTATGCTATGTGTCCTGCTGGACATAGTTCAAAGTTCTCTGAAGGTTCCCGAGTTTGACAAACAGCTGAAGAAGGCCGGAGGACATATAGGCCGAAACGTTGTGGAAATAACAATAAAGATGAAGACAATAGTCCGAAAAACCCTTAATGATAAAAATCAACAAGCTTCGTCTCAGAAATTTAGACAACTGAAAGATTCAACATTAAGTTTAAAAAATTTTTTTAAATATTTAACATTAAACGTTAAAAAAAATAGTTTTGCTGAAAAAGTGACAAGTTTTATTATACTGAATTTTCTTAGTATATGATATTTAAACATTTACAATAAGAAAAAAAAATGCAATTAACCATTAACTGTAATAAGATCAACCCACAGAGCCTGGTCTAAATAATAATGATAAAAAAAGAAAAAGATAGTTAACCTAGAAAGGTAAAACTTAAGAAAATCCAAGGTGTAAATATAAAACTATTTTTTCCCCAAAGAAGGAAAACTCACACATAAAAATCCTATAACTCTAGACATGTATAACCTGGATAACAGCCTCCAAGGGTGGAAAATATTCATGCCATACAAACATATATCAATGGAAATCATGGGAAGCAGCATGGTGGATGTGAAGTAAGGCTGATGAATCCAAAGATGATTCAACAGCTCAATTCACCAGATGCTGGTCAGGATCAAACAGTTCAGTCAGGAAACTACTGCTACTATACAGGTGGCATTTATTGATGGGGAAAAAACAACCAATAAAAGATTACCATGACTAATTCAAACTGAACATCCAAACTGCATCACTCTTCACACAGGAAAACAAAGGGGGCATTCTACAGAGGTTGGAACTTTGTCCCTAGCATTAAAAAATCAGTTACAGAGCCTAAAAAATAAATGAAACCCAAGCCAATTCGGTACATCAACATAGCGACATTTAATATTAGGACTTTAAACACAGTAAACCGAGTTGACAGTATCTGCAGCTAAGTATAACATTGACATCATATGCATAAAAGAACATAGATACTACCAAAGATAACTAGAGATAAAATACTATGGTACTTGTAATGGCTGGACATTTGTTTCGGCATCTGCATGGACAAACTATCAAAGCCATCACAAGAGGTACAGGAATGCTTCTCAATCTTCATGTCTTAAAATAACTAAATAGCATAGAGAGAATCCCACCAAGAATGATCTGTGCTTCATTTAATAGCAACACTTTCACAACCATCATCTCTTGCTACAGTCCTACCAATGCAAATTATTAGACGAACATCCTCACATTCTACACCAAGCTATCTTCTCTTGTCCAACACATTCCCAAACAATGTTCTAATCATTGGTAGAGACATGAATGTTCATATAGGCAAAGACAGAAATAAATTCTGCTTACACAACTCGTCAAACAGAAATGGTGAATTTCTAGCAGATTTTTCACTTGAGAACAGGCTAGCATGCTAAAATTCCCAAAAAGAGAAAGAAAACTATGGATCACTATAATAACCCAAATAACTGTAAAGCACAGCTAGATTATATATGAATAAAAAGTGGATAATTATCGCTTTGAACTGTGAGTTATACATCTCTTTGAAAGAGCATCTCCTGATTACAGAACTGTCATGGCAGATATTCACTTGACTCTACACAGAAATAAGACATAAAGAGTTAAAGCTTCACAGTATGATTGGACATTTGAAAGACATTCTGAATGATGAATATGAAAACTTTCTTAGCTCCTATATAGAAGCAGCAGCTGAGTGTATTCCAACCAAATCAAGAGCCAAATATAGAATGCCATGGGAGTGAATAGCAGAGAAAAATGAGATAACGTGAAAAAGTATCCTTAATAAAAGAAATCCAACAAATGCCAACATGTAAAAATTTAAGAAAACCCAAAGAGACCTAATACATACCAAAAGGAACAACTAAAATACATTCAAGGCCAAATAAATAAAATTAGAAACTAGGTAAAAGATAGACAATCCTGATTAGCATGGCAAACAGTAAATGAAGTGAGCAGAAGAAAGAGCTAAACTAAAAACAGCTAGCCAAGAAGAAAGACACCAAAAGTGGAAAAAACATTTCAAGAATCTGCTTGGAAACCCTCCAGAAGTAATTGATGAACCTATCAAAAAATTATTAACAGTTAACTAGACATTAAACTAGATTAGTTTATGGAGGAAGAACTTGACACAATACTGAAAAAAATTAAAAGCAGAAAAGCTACAGGCTTCAACAAAATAACTCCTAAAACATGGAAATTAATGACATACTTCTTTGATTATGCAACGCTGTCTATAAACAAAATGGAGAAATGGATAAAAGGCTGCACCTTAGAATCACTAAGTTATAGCTGCTAAGGTTTATAATGCCATTCTTCTCAATCATATCAAACTTGAAATCAAGAAAATTCTTAGGAAAAATCAGAACAGTTTTCACAGATATCGATTCACAACTTCATATTCTGACTATCCACCAAATCATTAAAGGAGTACATGCAAAAAATCTCAAGACAACACTATTGTTCATAGATTTCTCTAAAGGATTTGATTCCATCCATAAAAGGAAGATGGAATAAATACTACGAATACATGTTCTCAGCAAAGAAATTGTTACAGCTATAATGATGCTTAACAAAAATGCAAAAGCAATGGTTTGCTCACCTGATAGCAAAACCAACTTCTTTGACATTGTTGCTAGAGTCTTACAAGGAGATACATTAGTGCTATATATGTTTATAATCTGCCTAGACTATGTACTTTAAATGTTGATAGATCTAATAAAAGAAAATGGTTTTACACTAAAGAAAGTAAGAAGCTGATACAGAAACTATAACAGATGTAGACTACATAGATGATGTAGTGCTTGCCCAAGCCAAATCTCTATTGGATAGCCTGGAGCAAACAGTAGGAAGCATTGGCCTGTACACAAATAGATAAAACTAGAAAAAGTCATCTCAACTCTAAGTGGTGGGCCTCTAAAATTAGATGACAAGATTACATACCTTGGTAGCAATATCTAATCTACTTAAAGTGATGTCAACATACACCTTGGAAAGGAATGGGTGACTATTGACAGGTTATCAATCATATGGAAGTCTGATCTCTTCAATAAAATAAAATGGGATTTCTTCCAAGCTGTAGCAGTGTCCATGCTACTGTATGGATGCAACACATGAATGCAAATAAAACACATGGAGAAGAAAAACTAAATGGGAACTACACAAGAATACTATTTTGGATAAATCCTGGAAGCGCAAGACCCCACACAACAGTAGCTGTACAGCATGTGTCTCTGATCTCAAAAACCAAAAAGACAAACAAGACATGAAGGGCAGTGCTGGAGGAGCAAGTACAAACTCATAAGTGACATTCTTCTATGAATTCTTACACATGGATACACTGGTGTTGGCTAACCAGAAAGGACTTACATTAGGTCTATGTGGACACTGGATGTAGTTTGGAGGACCTGCCAGGTGCAATGGAAGATAGAGACAGATGAAGAAAGAGGGAAATCTGCGTTGTTAGTGTGACTTGATAATGATGATGATATCATTTATTCGTCATTAGATATATGAAGCAATATCAAATCCAATAAAAATCCTTTCCTTTTCCATTTGTCTTGGAACTTAAGTTTGCAATACTTTACTGCAAGTGAATGAGATGAAATAAATCAAAAGTAATATTTACTTGTTCATTTATATCTGAATTACTTATAGATATTTACTTAATGTCTCTAAATCAACTTAGCAATTTTTATTTTCATTTGTGACACAATCAACACTACTATATCTAATGCTTCTCTCACCTTCACCAAAAAGATTTCTCAGTTGTTATTAATAAGCATCATCTTAATATTGCTGCAGATTAAAAATTCTTGTTTGACTAAGTTCAATGTTTTAGCACTAAATAGTGATAAATGTGTACCAATAGAAAATCAATAAAAGGAATTATTGATTAATTCATTAGATAATATAGATATCATTTATATAACTCTAAACTGAATAAACCTTTAATATATATTGCCTGAAAAAAGTTTATACAAAAAGTTGATCCATTTTAAAGGAATAAAAGGATTTTTGGTTATAAAATTTGATTCTCTTAGAATACTCAACTGAAACATGCAATGACTAGACTATCTTAAGAGAAACTAAAAGAACATCAAGTTGAATTGTTCTGCAGGTGAAATTGTGCATACAATGAGTATAGATTCCAATAAACGTATTTGTGGTCATAAAATTAGATTCTCTTACCATTACAAATGAATATTATATTGATATATTCGAGAATAGTTCAAAAAATTTACTTTATAAAAACTCTATATATAGGCTTATTTGGGGATCATTATTATTGTCACAAGCTTATTATTTTAGAGAAAAGCTTTGTTTTTATTATAAAATTTTTTAGACGACATGATATAATTATTTTCAAAAGTATCCAGTAAAATAAAATGCAGTAGTGAGGAATGAAAAATAGGATTGATATTATTTATAAAATCTGACAAGACACCTAAAAACATAGTCTGATAATAGTTTGCATTTATTTTCCTAGCAACTAAGTTTTGATGCAATGAATAGAATGTTTTTCCCTCACATATATAGTTAATGTCTATATGGTGTGTGTTTATATATATTTTTTATATACACATGTAGATTTTTAGATAAAACTTTATATAATCACACAGTTCAAATCATTCTCTTATCAATAAATGTTTTTAGATAATATTGGCATTTAAGATTAAGCTCTATATATATTTTGTTTGTTGCAAGTCATTTGAAGAGTTGATCCTTTGTGAAGTGTCATTTAAGTGTTAAGGTCAGTTAATTCACATCATGTAAATTTATCCATGAGCTATAATTATTATTTTTGATTTTAATATTAAATGTATAATCAAATAAAGAATGAAGTTGTTTTAAGCTAAACAAACAAATCTGAAAAATACAAAACCTGGAAAGAATCACATCCAAAACTTTATATATCATTAATGTGATTAAAGTAGAAAGAGGTGTGATATTAACAAGTAAAATGAAAATTGAAGTTAAATATCTAATTGTTCAAAACCTGGACAATCTTGCAATGGATAGTACAAACTCTTGAGCAGATGTTTAATTGAAATGGAAAAAAAAACAAAATAAATAAATAAATAGATCTTGATATTTTGATATTTCTTGTCATTAAGATATTCTTTGAAAAAATCATTCTAAATCAAAGAAAAACAAAAGCAGGAAGTTGGAGCAAGAGTTCACTTAGTCTCAAGGAAATATCAGTATATTGCTTTTGTCATTTCTTAGATAAGTGTTTTCATAATTCCCTATATTTGGTTGGGTTATTTCATGACATGTTAATTCCTGTTAGGCTATTTTTATGCCAAGTCAATTTAACAATTATGGTCTCCAATTACATATGGTATAAAAATGTATTTTTACAACTTATATATATATATATATATATATATATATATATATATATAGACTTTGTACTTAGTTACAATATTAATATTTTGAGGGCCAATATATTAATCTAGTTCAAAATAATTTTAAACATTATTTCAAACAGATCTATTTGATCAATAGGTGGGATCCTAACAGGTACTACTACTTCAACTCAGAGTGAACCTGGGAGTAATGGCAACATAGGAGTGACTCCAAACTCCATAGAGCTTTAGAACTGGAGTTTCATCTTCATATACAGTTTAGTGTAATATACAGGACACTTTATATAGTTTGGACTACTATCCTAGTTAATCAATTTTGTTTAAGACATTATTTAGTTATGATTATAAAAGTTAATTAGTACTTTAAGGAAGGAAGGAAAGAAAAAAATACTAAACAAATTCTAAAGACAGCATATTCCTGGAGAAGACCAAAGCATGTATTGACTGAAATATAAACAACAAAGGTGAAAACAATCTAAATAAAACATGGACTTAGGAACATGTTTTTTTTTTTTTTTTTTTTAATCAGCAGTAAAGCAGCAGTTTCTAAGCAGTTGATGGCTTTTTTTTTTTCAAATATTAACAGTTTATAGATCTTACTCTTAACAAGCTTGTATACTTGTTATTGTTCATACTGAATGAACTTTCTGAATATTAAGGGCATAATAGAATGTAGGTTCAAATACTAACCTTTCTAAAAATAAATTCTTTTCTCTTAGAGAATTTAAAGATGACACCAACTTGAGTAATTCTCAAGTGTTTATAAGTAAGTAAAGTTAGCGACCATAGTCGAGGGTGACCCGAAGGCTCCCTTTTCGATAGCTACTACACCAAGGTGTAGGGGAGGGCGCTACTCCATTCCCTGGATTGCTCCATTTTACCCTTGAACCGTACCTTATAATGCTGAGTGTTAAGCAAGGTGGTATCAAGTTCCATTTTTAAAGTCTTTGGTATGACTCGAAAGTTATCCATAAAATGGAAGCACATCCCCATTGGAAATCTTACTTTTGTAATGATAATTTAAGATATATAAAATGCAAAGTATTCTATGCAACCACTTTATCTCGGTATCAAGAAACATGGTAACAGAGATAAGTATACATTCTTATAACTACACTACATTAATATAAATTGTTTAACTATTTCTAGTGCTCACACTAAAAGTGATTAAAAACAGTTAAATATGATAAAATTTTTAATCTTATTTTTTAAATACAAAACAAACTTCAAAATAAACACTATAAATGAACATCTAAATTCTTCATGTTTTGCTTATACAGTATTTCCATCTTAAGCACAATTGTCTACATTTCAATACTAGAAAAACATTATTTAAAATAAAAACTAAAGAATCTGGCTAAATAAGAATCTTAAAAATATTTGAAATATTTTGAATTACATTTTTAAATACAAAGCATCTTTTTCAATTTTAAAAAGGAAAACCTACCAGGTTAGTAGTTGATAGGAAAGGATTTCCAATTTGTGTTATAAAATGATCAAAAATGACAAGAATAAGGTAATTTTGAGAAACCACCTGTTTCAAGTAGGAAGTGACGTTATTAAATACAGCTGAATAAAGAAATTCCAATGTAAAAAAAAACAGAGAAGGTGGAATAATGAAACATCATTAAAATAACTGGTGTAATAGTAGCAAGTGCTCTTCAGCATTAAAAGCAACAGATGGCTTTAAAATTTTGTATTACCCAGATCCTTGTTTACAAACTGTTCATATACTTTCATAACTGTTCATTTTCATTTCATTAATACCACAGACTGTTTAAATCACCATTTTAATAACAATATCAAGAATCTTAATTGAATGGTCTTAAAAGTTATTCAATTTCTTTACTGATTGAATAACATTAAATGACATTCATGTTTAAGAACACTCAGATAAATTTAGGCTATTCATGTTATATAATATAAACCACTAAATTTGTATTCATGCTTTCAATGTAGGAGTTTTACAAAGAAAATAAGTCAAGATATAATCAACATTTTCTCCAGAATGTACTCATATATCACAAAAGGTATGTAATGTAGGTAGGTTTAGTTTGGTTTGGTTAAGTTTCTTAGTTTAATGACATAACAATCTTCATGGGTTATTTAATGCTAAAGATATCCTTGTAGAAAAATAGTAGTTGTACTATTAAACTAATAACTATGGGGAAGAGGGTTCATGCTTTTTTCAAGGGCATTAGTTTGAAAGTGAATGCAATAGTGCAACAGGAGTTTGAATTCACTATGATGTTGCAGTCCAGCACATTAATCATAATACCACAGCAACTCCCCCACAATGTAGGTAGAATGACTTGGTAAGTATTTAAAAAAAAAAATCAATAAAACGTTTCTTTGTGAGAATAGTACAAGTATAAGATTATACATTATAAATTCCAAAAAGCTGTCTATATGTGGCAAAACTATATTTGAAAATTACATATAATATTAACAGCAAAGGGAACTGGCAATGCTTGAGAAAAAAGATGTGATGAAATAATTTACAAAAATAATTCTGATATATAGTTTAATAAAATTTCATGAATACAGAAATATAAACAAAGAGTTTTAAATATAAAGAATATATTTCTTAGTTTCTGAAAGCATTTTATGTACAAAATAATTCTTGCTATATCTTTTGCAAATATGTAGGATACTTTTTTTACAACTTATTATTCATGAACATTTAACATATAACTGGCCATGTGAAAAATATGAATCTGATCTCACCTGTTTCACAATTTATGACGTCAAAACACATTTTTGTACTTCAAAGTCAATCACACTATTTTGCCATCTGATGACCTCAAAATGAACCTAGAGGTCAACCTCATAGAGTCTATATTGGAGACTGAGGTAAAGTCAATATCCATGTAAAAACTTAAGTCTCTGGACTTTTCATTTAGTTGTTTTCCTTGAAAAGACACACACAAATCTTCAGCATAATAATACAAACTGAAAATGTTGAGAAATTATTATAAAGTTAAAATTTAATATGATGAATCATACATGAATTGAAATCTAACTGAGATAACGATAGCACTATATTCTCCAAAATTAAGCTTATTCAGCATTTGGTTCATTATATACAATTTCTGGATCTTTTTATCTCAAAATCATTGAACTATCCTATCACCTCAACAGACAGCAAATGAAATAGAAATAGCACAATTCAACAAAAGATAAACTTAAACTTTTAATCACAAAAAAAGGTTATTCAAAGTAACAAGAAAATAGGCTTAGAAATAAATCTTATAAAAATCAGACCAAATTGGTGTTCTTTTGTTGAGAAACATGCAGGCAGAAAGAATCTTTCCAAAAGAATAATAACTCATTTTGTAACATCACAGCAAAAAGCTTAGTAAACAGCACTTAACTATTCTCTTCAATTCAATAAGATTAAGATTAGGGATAACATAATTGATATTTGATTTTAATACATGAAAGTTGACCTTTGGTGTTAAGAACACTTTGTAAGCTATTTCAGAGAATGACAATCTGTAGTATGACAGAAAAACAGTATGTACTGATTGTGAAATTTGGACACAATGGTCATTTGTATACCAGACCATACTGATCAAATTTAAAATCAGTACATATTAGAACAGAGTAGTAAAAAAGTAAAGTTGGCAACCTAAGTCGAGGGTGACCTGAACACTCCCTTTTCAATAGCTACTACACCGAGGTGTAGGGGAGGGTTCTACTCCATTCCCTGGATTGCTCCAGTTTACCCTTGATCCTCACCTTATAATGCTGAGTGTTAAGCAAGGCGGCATCAAGTACCATTTTTTGAGTCTTTGATATGACCCGACCTAGGATTGAACCCCGGTCTATAACATCAAAAGTTACTTTAATTTCAATTAATATTTTGCTTAATATGACAGGAATTTCTTTGCTATATTTGTTTCAATGGCATATCAAATTTTATGGGTTCTTTAATGCCAAAGTCATTCTTTCATTCTTGTACAAGAATAGTAGTGGTAACATTTAATTCCTATCTGGGCATAGTTCTGGGTTATCTTATTAAAGAAAAACATTTTGATTTGAGTCATCTAGAATATTTACCTAGTAAGATGAAGCATAACAAAATTATTAAAAATCAACTCTAATATTATAAAATTTTATCAAAACTGAACATTAAATTTATCAGATTTTGTGACATTCTCACAAAATTGAAGTGTTCTGATAGAATAATTATCTTTTTTAAAGCAAAGAATTTCTATAATTTCCTATTAATTATAATCATGTTAAATCAATAAATAAAATACTGATTTTTATGTGACTTTATTTTAACCTTAGCAGCCAACTTTTTATCGTTTAGTTAACATATTTAGTTAGTAGCATCAAACTATGTTTTTGTGATGATTTATAAGTGAATCAATATCATTGAAAGATTGATATTTATAACCAGCATGATTTTTAAAGTCTTGATTTTTGCTGACTAGGAAAAAGTAATTAAAAAAGGTTATAATTTTGGTTTATGGCAAGGAAAATTTTAGCTAAATACCTACATTTAAAAAAAAAAAAAAAAAGATAAAAATTCTGTCTATCCCAACTTATGAACATAAAGTATAAGTCTAGTTGAACATTATACTTACACTATAAATTAAACCTTTCACAAAATCTTAAAAGGTTTTGAAATTTTCAACATGCTAAAAACATGCTTCATTGAAAAACTGTTCAATAATAACCACAGAGAATTTGGTAGACATAGCTGTAGCCATCCTTTAAGTTTTCTAATGATAGAACAGATGACCAGTAAAGACATTCAGTGAAAATGCAGTAAGATGCAGTGAAAATGCTTTCATGACAGACAGACAGAGATTTCAATATTGTACAGTATTTTACAGTTATAAAAAATGAAAAATTTAATTAGTGAAAAAATAGTCATCAAATATTTCTTTTATATAAGAAAAAAATGGTACTCAAGACTTGGATGTTTGTTTCCAAATCAACAAACTATCAAGAGAAAGATGCATTTCTTTTTTTGTTAGAAGAGTTAGACACTTATTTAATATACAAAGTAATGTTAGCATAGCAGTTACCCAACACCTTAAGAATGTTATTTTATTAATTAGAAGTTTAAGCAATAAAAAATAAAGAGATAGTCAATTATCATAAATCACCTCTTACTTTAACTTAAAAAAAAACAAAATGAATAAAAAGTTACCTAGTATTATCAATGAAATATAGAAATATGAAGAGTTAATTCTTAAAAGAAAGGCTTAGCAATGTATAAGCAATCACTTAAGATGTGAAGCAATTTTAGATTAGTAAGTAGGTTGAAGCTGGTTAAAAAAAGCAATGAAATATCAGTCATTTTAATGCAAGTATTAGCTTTAAATATTTTAGGTCAAGGCAATTTGTGTTCTGCCAGGCAGAGCAAGAAAATAGTTAATGAAAAAGGCTTAATTGGTCAGAGAGTCTCACAGGTATGGAAAGGTCTCGAGGACCCGCTGGAGGACCAACATGCTGTAGCTAGTTCCCTTGCTTGGCGACTTAGGAGATTTCGTACTTGAGGCGGGACATTCCACCTCATCGATGTTGGAGTCCTCCTCGTAGATGGTTGGTGGCCTGCTAATGTTGTATTTGTATTGGAGGATACGATGTTGAAACAACTTTGAAAAACTGCAGCAATAATGACAAAACATAAAACATAAAATAAAATGGGTAATCATGATGGCAGTTGCTTGTAACAGTCAAGTTACAGCAGGAGTGGGAAGGAGAGAATTTTAAAATAAATACTGGTTTAAGCAACAACAAAGCATGCAAACAATAACAACAAAATGGGTGAAGACAAACAAACTTGCAAATAATAAGTGAAATTAACACTGAAAATGTAATGATGCAAATCAGAATGACATTAAGCAAGAGAATATAACAACATCTAATAATCCTATGGTCTGTTGATATTTAATGTATTTATTATTCTGATTAGTTAACTAATGGATATGATGTATGGTAGATTTGGTAGGAAAAAAATTAAAATGCAATTCTGAATACCACTTAATATGTAAACAGTAAAAAAAAATTTTTAATCATCAATGTGGCATATATATATATATATATATATATATATATATATATATATAGTATTGTCAAACAGTCTGATGAATGCATAAAGAATGAAACCCAGGGTCACAGATGCTACCATGTAATATATATATATATATATTTCTATAAAAGCTTTATCATTGATATTGAGCACTATTTGATAATACTGCAATATTTGGTCCTCTATTAACTCACCAAGTGAGCTAGTAAGAACCATGAACCTCTACTATATATATATATATATATATATATATATACATCCCTGATGATGGCCCGAGATTGGGCAGAAAGTACTAAGAAAATAATTAATATGGACGGTTTATTAACCAATTCCCGCCAGATATCATAAAATCAATACAGCAACTTAAAAGGATTAACAAAAAATATGTAGGCAAAAAATATCTATAATGTTCAATTAAATATATAACAAGACTTTATGTTTCACATAACACTAATATCCTTGGGATAGGTATGGATTCAATTCTTCTTCCTCCAACTATGAGTAAATAGTACGGCAGACTGGACTCTTCAACCTTAGTATGGCAACCAAAGTAGAAGAAAAACACAGAATTCAAGCCTGTTATAGATGCTCAATCTTACAAAGTAGTAATGTACATGTAAAAGTTACATCACTTTTACAATAAACATACCCCTGATGATGGCCCAAGATTGGGCAGTAAGTACAAGGAAAATAATTTATCATGGAATGTTTATAAACCAATTCCAGCTGGATATCATAAAATTGATACAGCAACTCGAAAGGAGTAACAAAAAAAAAAAAATAAATAAAAAAAGTAAATATATATATATCACACACAAAGGGAAAGACAATAAGTATTCAATGTCTGTATATATATATATATATATAGGACAGAAAAAAATAGGTATTATATAATAGTTTGATCTGGTTTTAATGAACATTTCTAAATTTAATATATATTTATATATCAGATGATGACCTAATAAATTATACAGAAAAAAAAAATTTAAAGAATAATTTTGAAACCATCCTATCAGAGGCTCTTGAATTCAAATTTTATTTGACTTAAATTAGATTGTAAATGCTTAAGTCATTTGATATATTTCAACTAAATTATTCCTTATTAATACTCACCCATTAAATTTCCAAGAGCGTAACAATAAAACCACCAGTAATTTTTTTTCCAGTTTTAAATATTTACAATTTCTTGAATATTGTGCATTTTAAATGAATTGTAAAAAGAAAAAATAGGGGAATCTTGACTTATATATTAAAAAATCATTTTCTGTATATAAAAGAAAAACTATTAAATAATTTTTTAATTAAATTAAATTAAATTTGTATATTTTGAGAGACTTAATTAAAAATAAACTAATCTTTTTCTTTTTTTTAATTTCAAATTTAGATATTTTAAAATAAAATGAATAAAATAAAGAGAAACACTGATTTCAGACAAAAGCATAAGAGAATGCTATACTTAAGTTATTCAGATGGACAAGATTTTTCTTTTTTATTATTTCCTCATTAAAAATGAAATAGATAACTGGATAAAAAAATATTACTGATGATCCAAACATTATTTCCATTCAGATCAAGTTATAAAACCTCATTAATCCAAGTAGTAATTTTTAAAATAGTACCTGGTACAATCCAGACCATTTAGAAAAATAAATGAAATAAATTTTTCAAAAAGCAACATGTATATGATGCTGAGAAAAAGTTTATCTTCTGTCCTTTCTCAGGTATGATTCACATTTAAATCTAAGACTAACACCACCAAATAAACTATGGTAATATATAAAAATTGACAATCCTGTCTTTCCTGTGACAGAATGGTTGGCTTTTATTATAAACAAAGCTGAGTGATCAATGAAAGTAACCTTGAGACAGAATAAAAACTTCATTTGGTGTACAAAATATTCTTTTATAGTTACATTCCTCAACAGCTGACATGAAAATTGAAATAGTGCATGATATTTAATATTTAGCAAATGTCTATTCTTAAAATGAATGAATTATACATATAAATAAAAGTGTTCAGAGAATCAATTTGGGAGCAAAATGTTCTCTTTTGCAATGAGCTGGGTCCTGTAATAATTGTTAGATCAGAATCAGTATTAGACTTCAGGATTCTGAGTCTAAATTCAAGTAATGTATTGTGCTTGCTTATAAAGATTTTATTGAAGCTTATTATATAATATTAACAATGCTCACTATGAAGTAGTTGATTAAATCTTTAGTAATAAAAAGGAGAGGAAAATCAAAGTGCATTGATCTTTGGATCCTGATGCAGAACAATGCTAAGTAAACAAGATACACCATTTTCTAGTATAATGAGTGCAATTATCACAAGTTATACTTGCTCCTGTGACTGTGCTAAATTAAGCTTGGTAAATATCCAGGACATTATTCTCCGTAATAAATCTATAAAGTCATTTTATAAATGTTTGTGAAAATCTTCATTGTTATGTGAATTGAAGCAATTCACCTTCATATGCATTGTATTAAATGGAAAATATTTTTTCTTGTAGATTTTCATCTCTTCTTTTTCATACTGCATTGCAAAAGCTTATGTATTCTCAAAATCATTACAATAAAAAAAATATATTTAATAATACATGGGAACATCTTTTTTTTTTAGCAGAGGGATTCTATCAATATTTAGATAGTGCAAATCATTGTATCATGGCTTTGTATGAATAAAGTTTCCTTTAAATACACAAAGAATCTAAAACAATATTCATTAATCTTCAGGAAGGGGATTGGAGAATTATGATAAAGGGGGTGTATTCTTGTTCACATTCAGATGGAAGCTTGTGAATAGAATATCAAATCTAAGAGATTGATTTTCTTAAACATGAAAAATTATCATATCAATGCATATTTATTTTTATGGTCAGAAACTAAAAAGTATAATTTCAGATGAAAATTATTAACACAAAAATATCTGTTAACTAGTAAATGATTTATAATTCTTATTAAAAGTCACTTGTGAAACATACAATATCTAATAAAATGTATTTTTATCACTATCATAAGACCTAATAATAAAGAGATTTGACAATACTTTTATCATCAATTAATTTATAATGTCATAACAATAACATTAAAAAAATTATATAGATTTATCATAAAATAATACTTAACATGGCCACCTTGAAATATTGAAATTGCAGATATGGCCAATACCAAATTGTTATTGATGTTAAATAGAAAACCCAGCACAAATTTAATTTAAGCAGAACCCAACAATGACTGTTTTCTTTCACTGTTTTATTATGAGATTTATATTTTATAGATCTATTATACTTTTTCAAAACGAAATATTTACCATAGAACCTCATAATTTATTGATAAAACCATTATGAAATTATTTATACTTCACTGTAAACACTATGAAAAACTATAATTCCCTTCCATCATTAATTTACATATCTCATATGATTTACAATAAATATACTTTTCAATAATCTATTATTTGATTGGTTTCCTTTGAATAGATTTATCCTATTGAAATTTATCAAGTATAAATATTTACATGATCAAATGTATTCAATCAATATCAATGCAAAAACAAAATTTATAAAATCCTTCACACTTTTTTGGAGAAGTTCAACTGATCATTACACTGTAGTGTTATGTAATGTATCGTCTGTCAAATGATTTATTGCTACTCTAAACTCTATAAAATATTGTACAAGATTCATACAATTTAAAGCTTTCAATATTTTTAAACTAAAATTTATACTTAGAATGACACCAGTAAAATAAATTTAGCAAATCATTAATTAACAAACATGATTGTTGTAGAAGATATAAAGTTGAAAATATTCAAAATTAAAGTAATGATTTATAAAGGTGAACATTGATTATATACCCATTACATGTGCATAAAAAATTTATATTCTCATTAAAGTCATTCTTTTACTCTAAATTAATGAAAAAAATAGCTTGAATTATTTATATCATTTGATCTAATAATATTTTGATCCAATAATGGTAATTAGATAGGTATGAAAAATGAACAACTTTAGTAATTATTGCACCATTAAAATACAAAAATTTAAAAGAAAGAAAATATCAACTACTGTGCACAATTTATTTGAAACAAGTCTCTATTTTGCCAAAATTGGTGAATAAACTAATTGCACTCACAAAACAAAAACACAAAAGAATAGACCAAAACATTTTTATGACAAATACCCAGCATAAAAAACTATTTCAATATTCTTGGTTTATAGTTTGAAAACTGAGGAAAACAATCAATCAATTGACTGATATCTGTTAAAACATTTACTCTTCACTTTAAACCTATGCTAACCATGTATTCCATATAGTAAATCAAATTAAAAAAAAAAAATCCATGTACAACATTAATAATTGATTCAAACTTTGGTGACATTCTGATTTTAAATGAAGAAAAACAATGAAGTAATTTTAAATGAATGTAGAAAATATACATTCAATAATGAAAAAGATTGGTTAGTGCATCTATTTTACTTAGCATAAAGGGTTTGTAATTTATATCTCTATAACAATCTAAAAACACCACCTAAGAGACATACTCATAGAATAATCTGTCTGTAATAGAAATTAGAAGATACAAGCAAAATGCCAAATTTTAAAGCAATTAATTGCTAAACTAATTCTTTTGAATTTTAAAGAATTGCATTAATCATAGAATAGGACAGACAAGTTGGCAAATTAGTTAATGAATGTTTAATACTTCATAGAAGTGAGAAACTTTTTTTTTTAAGCTCTGAAAAAATATAAGTAGATAATGAAAATTTCACACTTGTAAACACAGAAAAAAAAAAACAATTTTAAAGGGAAGTGGATCAAGTTTGCACAATGGTTAAATAATGAAACAAGATTTATTAGATGGGTGTAGCTTCTAATTGTACAAGTGAGCATTATACAGCTTTTAGAAATAATTACAATTGTTCAAGTAAACATTATTAAGATGTGTCAGACTGAAATGGTGGAGCAAGTATCTAGGTCAGAGGTTCCCACATTTTCGGAATGTAAAGTGAGCACCAAAAGGATTTAGAAAGCAACGTAGTCATTTGGATTTTTTTGTTTTTGTTAACACTGAGAATTATAACTTATGATAATGTATCAAAACTTTTGTCAATAAGAATATACAACATTCAAAATTATGACTGGGGGCAGTTGAATTGTTAATGATAAATTCATCATTGTTAAAGTTGTTCTTTAAGGTTTTGAATAAATCAACTTTGTGAAAGTATAAAAGTAAAATGACTTAATCTAAGCCATTGCACCTGAAAAATGATACAAATAGATAAAATAAAATGTTTATTGAAAGAACTTCAAATGAAAATAATTCAAACAATATGAAAAATTTTCTTATACTAATAATTTAAAGAGATGAAGAAAATGGAAAATTATTTTCTACATGCATAACGAGAGAATATGTGAATTAAAAGTTAAGGAAATCATGAATGTCTACATCTTCCACTACTGCTCAGCAACAAATGACTCATCTGGTCTGTGTCTCAAAAAACAGAAGTTGAAACATGACTGGACATACTTGGGTGCAAATATTTGTCTGACTCATTACCTCAGCAACATGCAGTGGTCATTCCAGTAATTGAATTGTCACACCTTGTGTGTGTGTGTATAAAAGTTTCATTTAAATATGATATTCATCAATTATGTTAGAGAGTAAAGTAAAAACTAGCAATATCAATAATCCATGAAAAGGTCTAGAAAGTAATACAATGACTAACAAATAGAATAAACTGTCCAGTGGGTTTATGCTGCTGAAACAAATGTACTTTTTAGCAGGAGATGAGCAGTTATCAATCAACATCAAGTTATGTAGGTTTTTTTTTTTTTCTCTCTCAGAACTTTCTAAAAACAAATAACTTCAAGATTCTGCCTGATATTATGGATTTGCTGTTGCTTATGGGCTTTTATTACAAGATTTTCAGTGAATCCATTTTTTAAGGATCAACTTATTTTTATAAGTATTTGCATTCAAGTACTGAACATACATAAATCTATTTTTTGAATATCTACCTTGAAATAGTTCATATCATTAACACTCTTATATTTTTGAATATAAATAAAAGGAAATGTTTTTGTTAAAAATCATTTTAGCACTTGTGTTTTATGCAGAGTTCATTCATATAAATATTCTAAACTGATTTGTAAAGACAACCATGATGGTCAAAATTTTCTTAAATTCAATTAGAATTATCAAAAAAATTAAAATTAATATTCAGACTTAATTATAAAGTACTTTTACATGAATTACTGGTAGATACTACTACTTCTGTCATATAATAGCTGGCATATATGGGTATACCTTTAATAAAGCAAATGTAACAATTAGTATAAGACAGAGACTATTTTTTTTTAACATCATTGTTTATTGTATATTAAAAATAGCAGTTACAGAACTTTTATGACTTACAGCAGTAGCCCATTGGAGAATAAATAGGTTTTATAACTTGGTTACAAAACAAAACAGTTTAAAAAAAAGAAAAAAGAATCATGCAAGAGTAGTGATTGTACATAAAAGAGTTTCATTTTTATTATCAGCAGTTATTTCTAAATCAAATAAATTTTATAAGTTAAAAATAATGAAAAATAAAACAAAAACCCATAAAACAACTTTTAGGATTTTAATGTTTGACTGCTAATTTTTTTCTTTTTTCTTTTTTTAAGGGTTATTACACAATGTCAAAATTGCTTAAATAAAGCTTTCTTAAAAACAAATTTTGGTTTGAATAGAAAAGAAATTGGTGATTCTAGTTATTATACAGGTTCATTTTGAGTAGGAAGGAGAAGCAGCTACTTTGAGTATTTTACGTACAAATTAGCATAGTTCTTGTCATAAATGATATAATTATTTACACATTAATCAGCACTTCTGCCAATCTATGATGGTGGCATCAGTCGTATTATAGAATTGAGAATAGAGAAATATTAGTGGACAGAAATCATTTCAAATCATTTTAGTAAATAGAAGAAAGGAAAGAGAGAATAAGTTGATGGGATAGAAAAATTCAAAATGACAGGAAGAATATGAAGTGAAAAAAACTGAAAAATAAAAAATTATAATGAGAAAGGAAAAAGTAAGTAAAAGAGAAAGACATTAAGTTATAGTCTACCAAGTTACTCTGTCCATCTCTCTATATTACTTTAATTTACATCAAGTAATACCTTATGCTACCATAACAACCAAATTTCTTATTACTGTGGTGAAACCAAGTTATTTAACACACACACATCATATTGCATTTTATATATTTACTGATTGTATATTTGATTACATTCAGAATTATTTTTTATACTTATTGATCTGTAAAGTTAAAGATAGAAATCTCAAGTTTCAAGATCTAAAGAGAATTATAAAAAAGAATTTGGTTTGATATACATAATCTAATAGAAAAAAAATAACAAATCTTACCTGGTTGGGTCATTATTGGCCTCAATCTCATTAACGATCTTAAGAATCTGCCCAGCCGGTTCATAATGCTTTGAGAGTTTCTGAAGGAGTGCAGTAGTCGTTCCATGTTTGAATAGTCCAAGTGCACGCTTCTTCAAACCATGCAACAGACAGGCTTCTACAGCACCTGAAAGAGATTTTTTTTATGAAAACAAAGATATGAATTAATCACACTAACAGATAACAGAAGAATTTCAAAAATACTCCTAAAGTCTGAACAAATATCAAAACAATTAAATAGAATACAACTGGAAGCATTTGATTGTATAAATAAGAATAGTTTTCAAAATCATCTATCATGTAACAATTGAATTTACCTACTTATATATATTACACACACACATACTTGTGTAATGAATAACTTTTTAAGATCAGTTTTTCACCTCAAAAACAGGATGCTGTTCATTGCAAGAAATGTATTTTTGAATAGGTAGAAACCTACTGTAGTTCATTCTTTGCAATATAGGATAAAAGAAACACCTTTTGTGGCTAAAAGTTAGGTATTACTTGAGTATATAAGGTATATATTTGACCTTATTCGCCAATCATGGCATAACTTTAGGATGACTAAATCTATGCTCACTAAATTTTATTTGATTACTATTGAGACTTTGGAGTATATCTTTATCATAGCTTTTGAAAATTACAAAAATTTATAGTGAGGGTTTTGATTTAGAATGCAAGTATAATGCTAAATTGTACCCTTACTTTGTGTCCTGGTTAGCTTAATTGAATCATCATCTTTTTGTTTAACCATATAAAGTGAATATAACTGGAAGTTTTCTATGGCTTTTTCACCAGTCACTTATGGGTGAGTTTTCAGGTAGTTTCTATAATATGCCTTTGGCTTAAAATTTCCAAAATTTTAAGGTACACTTTCATAGATTCCAGCAATTATACATATAAAAACTTAAATCTGCAAAATTAACTTGAATACTAAAATTTAAATTTGGTCTCCTTAAAAGTCAGAATTAATTATTGTATAAATTCAAGAGGAGTAGAAAAATTGGTTTGGGTTGATAGTTTCACAAATTGAATTAGAAATCTTATTTCATCCTATGATACTAAAACATAACAGCTAGTATCATAATATTTAGTAAAGCAGAGTAAATAAGATTATGATATTGAAGATAACATTGATTACATTTGTATTCGTTTTTATACTTTTCTTGAAGCTTGTGTAATCATATAAAAGAAAAAGTGAGTTTGATAAAAATCTTTTTTTAAATCCATGTCAATTTATCAACAAGATAAACTTGGCAATATTTAACAAGTCTTAAATTGAATATACAATTCATCCAAGTAGATGAATAAATTATAAATGGAAATTAGAAAGAGAACTTTTAATAACAATGTTTAATGTTGACAATAAACATAGAATATTTAGAATATATTTTATGTGCTGCAAAGAATATTTTTGAAACATAATCTATCATGGTTTAATTTACTTTTATTAGTTTTATTTTGAAAATGAAGACTAAATATCTAACCTATTTGTCAGAACTATTAAAATTACATTTGCACATTCAACCATTTGAAAATGCAGGTAGAAAAAATGGCTAAGAAAAGGCTTTTACAATTGCAGGTTAAAAAAAAATTGTTGTGCATATTTTATTTCCTTTTGATATGCTAATAAGACATAATATTAACTAGAAAACTAAATTAGCTAAATGGCATAAAAATAATCTATTCTAAAATCTCATTCAGAAAAAGAAAGATTTGTTTGATGAGATCTTGGTCTGTAATAATTAAACTTAAGGATTTGCAAAACCACTATTATGTCCACTGCACGTTCTCCACTCTCATACACACCTTATTCACTAATATACAAAACACACACACACACATATATATATATATATATATATAGAGAGAGAGAGAGAGAGAGAGATGAGACAAATAATCTTGGATCAGAAAATTGTTAAATATTATAATAACATCACTTGCTAAACACTGAATGATGCTTAATAATGTTAATCTCACAAACCAATGTTAATCAATTTGTTTCTCACTGAGTGTTCAATAAACATGGACAAAAATATCTAAAAAAAAAAAAAAAAAGTGTAATGATAATCATCCATTACACATTGTTTTCTAACCTAAAAGTGAATGTGTAACAATCCTCCTCTTTTTTTTTTCTAAGTCATTCCTCAGAATAATTGTAGTTGATGCTTTTATCTTGTCCCATATGTTCCACTTTTTCTCTCTTGCAGTCTATATGCATACTATGTTCATATCAGATTCCTGTTTGGTACCAAAATTAAAATCATTACCAGAGAATGGCTTTAAAATAAAGTATTCCCAGGATACTGGTCCATTAGCTCTTGCTAGATTTATAGAACATTTACTTAAGTTGATTGATAGTATCTCTGATGATTCTAACAAATAATTAATTTATAATTGATGTTTTAGCAGATTTGAGTAAAAGTCTGGTTTTTGATGAATTTGGTCTTAGAATTCCATGTGATATTTTCTCAAATTTTCTTTTTATATATAACTAAAAGAAAAAAAAAGTTCTTATGTGAAAAGTATTTTTATTTTTTTAGCATCATTATTTGACAATATTTATCATCATTGCTTTTATCTTTGGCAGATGACATGATAGATAAATTAATTACTATGCATCAGTCATACTACACTAAGCACAATTTTTAAAATAGAGTGAATATATAAAAGGAAAAAACATTATATCATAAAGACTAACATAGCGTATATATTTACCAACCCATCCACACAAGCAGGATGCAACACAAGATCAATTTTAAGCAGAGTCTAACAGGTTTCAATTCACAATTTCCTTCTCCTAGACTGGTTGCCACACCAAGGATAAAGATCCCAGTCTGCTCTACTCACTCATAACTGGAGGGAGAATAGTGGGATTCATACATTTCCCAAGAGTATTAGCACTATGTGAAATGCAAACAGAGATTGTTACACATTCATTTTAGGTTGGAAAACAATGTGTAAAGCTTAATAAGAATTTCTAATTATTAAATTATTATTACAATTTTTAGATCTTTTTTGTCCATATTTATAGAGCAGTTAGTGAGAAATAAATTGATAAATATTAGCCTGTGAGATTAACATTATCAAGCATCATTCAGTGTATAACAAGTGATGTTAAGAGGCATTTGTGATGTAATGGTTACCGGCACAGGAAATAGACATGGTAAATCCTGGATGTTTGCATGACACATAGAGCTAATACCCTTGGAAAGGTATGAATCCAACTATTGATATAGTGTAAGAATAAAATGTAACATGGTGTTGTGTATTCTCTGAGAGGCTACAGCTCTGTGTTTCTTTGAACAAAGTGGGTTTTAAGCTTTATTTCAGATTCTGTGGAGAAACAAAAAAGTTAATATCTCCTAGACAAATTTCTTTCTAAAGATTACCAAGAAATATTATAGAGAAGGAAAAAGAAATAGGAAAAGCATATCAATTTCTCCTTTTTGAATTTGGTCATGAAAATTCTTTTTTTAAATTATATATATATATATATATATATATATATATATATATATATATATATATAACCTTTTTCTTCATTCCCAAATCAGAGGAGCTTTCCTCTTCTTTTAGTAGGCATCATTAATGGGTAGTAACACTAAAGACCATCAAAAATCAACAATACTAGAATTTTTCAGAGTTTTTTTTTTGTTTGGAATTTCAGTATAAGATGATTTTGATTGACCCAATTCAATTATGAACTTTATGTTAGTACCATTTCACTTGCTTCCATGCGGATTTTGGATGTTAAAGTTGAGTTTCTGACCACACTCTGCATTTACCACATGAAACTATTAAATTGCCAAAAGCAGTTGTTCATCTTGTTAATCTACTGTAATTCAATGTAGCCTTTATTTGGGAAATGCATCCTTGAGTTTGCTATCCTAATATTAGTTATTTTGACAGCTCACAAGTTATAATCATGGACCAATAAAACAAATATAAAGGCAATCAAAGACACTTAGGGGTAAAAAAATTGTCTTTTGAGAAATGGCCAGTGACTATGAGCTTGAAGATTGGTAAAGAGACATTAAAAACTTTCTGTGATCAGAACCTGTAATAAAATATATATGAATATAATTTCCTAATATATTGACATTCATATGGGTTATACTACACTAAGCACAATTTTTAAAAATAGACAGTACAATAAATTACAAACAAACCTAGATTCTTTACTATAGAGATTTGAATTGTTTTATAATATTTTCATATTTTTCATATGGAGCTGAGAGAATTTTTTTTCTGTAGGCCACAAATGAGATTAAAAATCAAACTTCCATCATAAAAAATAAAAAAATTCATTTTTTTCCAGAAGTATTTAATATCCACCCTTTGAATAATGCATTTAAATAAAATAGCCCAAAGATGTTTGGTCCTTTTACTGTTTTTTTTTTTTTCAAAATCTATAAAGATTGAATAATCTTAGCTTGTCTCTATTAACATAGAATCCCATTATAAATACCTAAAACAGTTAGTTGATTCTTATTATCACACAAAATTATTCAAGGCAGGTATAAAAGTTGTATATTTGAAAACAGTAAGAAAAAAATTCAAGATGCCAACAAGTACAAAATTCCTGATAATAGGTTTTAAACAGTCAATTTATGCTGCTAAAATTTCAGCTAACTTTGATTATTTTACTTGCTATTTTTCCATTAAAAGTTACAATTTATAATTGTACAAAAGAGAAAGATTATTCAGCCATGATACAACTCAATAATCAGTTACCAAGGAGATGGTTTCATTGCATAAGCCATGGATTAATGGTTTGTTTGTTTTTTTATTATTATATTGAAAACAGGGAAATTAAATTAAAAAAAGAAAAAAAAGAAAAGAAAAAAGAGCCACAAAATTTGTCAGAATTTAATCAGTAACTGTTTTACATCAGCACAGGAGGACAACAATAGTTAATGAGGAAATATGATTTATAACAGCCATGTCAAGATGATTGACTTAAAATGAGTCCTTGAAGAAATAGCAATTAAAAGATCCATTAAGAGTATTACAACTATAACTGGAAGAGTCTCTGAGGCATAATGGCTAATGTGAGGGACTGTGACATGGTAGTAAATGAGTCTAAACTTCAGTTCTGTAATTACATTCACTTGTAGACTAATACCAAAGGAAGAGGCATGAACCCCTTCTACCCCCCCCAAGCTATGGGCCAAATAGTACTACGCTTGTCCTTCTACAAGGATAGCTATTGCATAAAATAAATCACAAAGGTTGATATGCCACTAATCAAAGAAACCAAACAATTATAACTAAACCTCAGAAATATTAAAATCTTTCGAGAACTTGGATACACAGTAACACAAAGATGAAATGAGTGCTTTAAAAATTTTCATTCATTCTTGACTTTGACAACAAAGAATTTTTATTATGCAAGTATAATTATGACTGAGAAAAACTTAAATTTCGTAACATTCTAAAAGACTGAAAAACAAAATATCAAAAAAATTTTTTAATAAAATTGCTATTAATAAAAATCAATAGAGCTTTATTTGCTCTAATCTGTATATAGAATATTGGAATGAAAATAGAAACTGTTCAGATTATACTCTACAAGCTGGAAAATTCTCAATCTCTACTTGAGGTAACAATTTGTAAACATTCATATAGAGCTTATAATTCAGACAACCTGTAGAGGATAGCCCAGTTGGCAGGGATTGTAGAATACACCGACTGCATCTCTATAGAGGGGGTAGACCCACTCAATGAGTGTCTTGGATATGACATGAAACATTCTTATGGGGAATGTGGAGAACACCTTCATTGTCATTGCTCCCAGGTCCACTCTGACCTGGAGTGGTAGTACCTGACAGGGTCCTATCTATAGGTCAAATAGAACTGTTTGACATTTAAACTGAGTGCTAACAAATGACTAACACTAAATAGAAATGTTTAATCATTTAACTGTGCATAAACAAATGACTGATGTTTAATTAAACTTTTAGTGATATCTAGCAATACTTGGAATCATTTAACTTTGTTGACTTATGCTAAACTAAATTGTTAGAAATAGAACTGTTTGATCATTTAACTTTGTGCATCTACAAAATGTGTTTACAAATCATATATCTAATATATATATATATATATATATATATATATAAGAACAGGATTTGGAATTAAATAAAAACAACCCTGTAGAGAAAAGTCCCTCATTACAAGTAATTGAGATATATATCTCAACAATTTTTCTCCACCTTTTTTCAATGAAGAGTGGGGTGATTTGTCTAGAATCTTGATATGTCCAGATCTAATTAGTTTACCCTTAATTTATCTGTTGGTTTTCCTTTAGTGAATGACAATTGTGTTGTCAAATCTTTATTGAAGGAATAGTTAGTGTTGTTTTGCTTGTTTTAGTATTGCAAAAGAAAATTGAAAGTGGTGTTGTGATATGGTTTCTTTTAGAATCACCTTTTCTTCCATTGAGTTTATCAAGTCAGTGACACTTCTTAATGAGCTAGTGTGACCAAATACCAGTTGCTTTGTTGTGTTTTCCATGAAATTTAGCAAAATCTCTGCCTATGTTGAATAACAAAATCTCATTGTTTCATTTTTAATCTGAAATTTAAATTCTTTTGAGAATAAAAATGAAACTTTACAGACAAGTGTCCAGTTTCAATGTAAAGTTTAGAACTGAATGTTACAGGATTTGCCATTATCTAATGCATTCTATGATGGTTGCTTATCATTCAATTACTGTTTCCTTCCAGCTGTAGACATTGATCTTCAGAGGAAATCTGACAACTCTCCTGAAAGAATGCCACTTAACATTATATCAGATATATAAGTCTTTAGCATTAATAGACAATTGAACTTGGATTTATGCAAGGTCATAGGAACTAGAAGTTCTTAAAGCATGACTATCACATTTAATAGGATTTTTTAAATAGATTTCCTATTTGGGATAAGTAAGTCCTTGGATCTCTAAGTTGTTGTGTATAAATGCTGCAAATTGGAATCCATTTAACATAATAGGCAAAAAAAAGCTGAAAAGATAGTTGAGAGATTTTAAGTTGGTTGGTGTTTTGAAGGTCATGAAATAGCTTTGTACCTTTCTGGATTAGGTTGAGTATTCCTTTTTTGATGCTGCTGCCAAGGAAACTAAGTTCTTTGTTAGGAGAATTAACATTTCTCATTATTAAATTGCATGCCAAAGCTTTTAACAGCTTTCATGAATTTAACTAAATCTTCATCATGTTCACTTTGGATAAAGGTACAAATACTGATATCTATGTAGGCATTATTTTTATAACAGTCTGAATAAAACCTAAGTTTGTCCATGACACTAAAAGTTAGGATTGTATTAGGGCATCCAAAGGGGACCCTTGAAAACTCATAAAATTTACCAGTTCTTTGAAGGCCATTAAAATAGGATTCAGATGAGAATAGAAATGCTTGATAATAAAAAATTAAACAAATCTATTATAATGACAGTAGAATTCTCAGATATATGTAACATGGGTTTTTTTTGCTATTAAAAGCATTGAATAAGTGTTAGATTGTGTATGTTGTTAATCAAAATTTAGATCCAGTATGGAACATTGAACATAGATTTTGATTTATTTGAATAACATATTCACTTTTAGTAAAACAATTTCATTTTTTTCAGAAATCTTTGTACCTGAACAAAATAACATCTTGTAATTATGGTTTTAATTCTACTGATATCTATTTCTGTGAGGAAATAAAAGGGCTCAATGTTTATTGTAGTCAATGAGAGATATAATACTGAGTTTTCTGCATAAATTTTGATTAATTCAATTTTATTGCTTTAAATACATCCTTTCTGTTAATTAAATATACTATAAAATGTTTTGCAATTAAGATATTAACATTGCCATATGTAGTTACCAAAATATTATGAATATAAAAAACGGTCAAGAGGACTGTATGAATAAATCACTTAGTTTTAATAGAAGTAATTACAATATTACAGATTTGAATAAATAAATGTAAACAAATGTCTGATAATCTTAAATGATTGTGTATCAACCAACTGATATGGATAGAATCATGGATATATTTCTCTTCAGTGCCATCTTTCAGAGCAGTACACTCTTCCTTTAATATTTTTATGGAATAAAATAGTAAAAAGAGAAGATAGAATTTTTGAGAGTTCATCAAAAATTAAAATCAGTAAAAACCAAGATAAGATGAAGAAAGTTGACAAACTCGTCTAAAGAGTGGTTAATCTAGTACTTGTAAAATCAATAAATATGTGCAATTAATAGATAAAAATAATAATACAAGGAAACTGATGGATTTTGTAAATTAATAAATTAAGTATCATAGAGAAGCAAATTACCCCACTTGAGGGCAAATGTAAGTGAAAAAGGTATATAGATAAACAATTAAACTTGGGATTATCACAGAAAGCATATCTTCTTTATAAAAGATAATATACCAAAAGGATTAATTCAAATGCAGAGGAAAAAGTATGTTAACCACCAAGTGTGAATAAAAACATATCTATTATGTACATGAATTAAGGCTGGGACTATGAAAGAATAGAAAAGGAGAAAATGATAGTTGGAAAGGAATCAAATAATCAAAGATATAAATTGGTTTTCTGCCAATATTGGTAGGCAATAGATTAAAAAAAAATCTCTTTGTGATAAAAAAACTATCTTTATAGAAGCTAAATTATCACTCTCAGAGTGTAAATTAAAGGATCTAATAACACTCAGCCTGATTTATTAAACTTTTCTACTTCTTCTATTTTGATTATGATAGTAAAAATGATTGTCATATCAAGAAAATTACAATTGGATTTTTTAAATTTATTATTAATATCTTCCAATACTCCTACACCTGATAATGAAGTTTATTGATTTTGACAAAAAAAAAATTCTGTTACATAAACTTTATAGGCTTTTACTGGCTTAGAAAATAAATAATCACATTGAGAAATAGAAAAAGTAACAGTCAATATTAAAGTGTAAGAGAAAAACTTTGGAGATTTTGATTGATATTTTCAAACCATCATCCAAGAAAGCATACCAGTTCATATTTATGCAATATGAAAGAGTTGGTAAATCTTCTATAATGTCTCAGAAAAGTGTCTCTATTTTATTTTTTAAATTTAACTGGTTTTATTATGTAATAAAAATACTTAATCTAGAAAATTCAATTGTAATACCAATTTAAATAGACAATCTGAAACTGCTAAAAACTCTGTCCCATGCAAAATCATTTCACTGTTGCCAAATTTTCAATAAAATACAAAAGCAGACAGTAAATTACCTAGGTGTGAGTAGAACTGATAATATCTACAATTTATTAATCTAAAAGAACTAATTGGATTTGTTTCTGTTTTTTTTACCCAGAGTTTTATTGCTGAAAATGTTCTAAAACATAGTAAGAGGATTATCTTAAAATTTTACATGCTGATCTTTGTTACTATAACAGCCTTTATCAAAGATAATTCTTCTACAATCATGAAGCAAAGGCTTTTAATGAAAAAAATCCTATTTAACAGCATTATGTGTGGCAATTAAATGATTAATGAACAATTACAGTCCACTGATACTGTCAAGAGTAAATCATACTTTAAATATAAAATATGATAATGTTGTGACAATACACCACTGGCTGGTCCCCACTGTCTCAAACTCCCAAAACCACTCATGGCCATCAAATTAGATCGTCTAGTGATTTTTCTCATCCCTGACCAGGGGTATTTCACATTTCTTTACGAACACACAATCCACAACACACACAACCGAGAGGGTGGAAGAAAAGAAGCACAAAAAGGGAGAAGTCCGTGACACTTTCCTAGCATTTTGTGTTTCTGTGAGCTAACACAAGTGTATACTCGAGTGAAATTCCCACAAAGTCACTAGGAATGCCGATTCATCTTCTCACATTGGCCAACCCAGCCTGAGTCCACAGGCCTAGCTCCTGCTCTCTTCTGCTGACTGCCCTGTTCTCTTCTGTCAACTGGTCTATTCTGTCCACTTCTCTTGACTGACTCCTGCTGACTCTGGGACCTTCCTTCCCTCATCCTCTTCCATGTGGGTTTCGTGTCAAAACAGACAAAGGAATCCTCTGACTGGCACTTCCCCACACCCACAGAAATGAATGCCCAACATCATGTCACAATGTGACATATCAGATGTAAATACATTCATGTTCTGCTTGTTTGCAAAAAGAACCAATATTGCGATTATGCACATACATCAAGATGTACATATAGAGTACATGTTGATATGTTCCTCCAATATTGTGCAACTTAAAACATCTTTCAAGATTAGCCTAAATCATCATCATGTCGTGCTGGTAGCACAGATATCCCTGACCCTCTCTCGCCACTTTTCCCTATCGTTCATCGCCTCAGGCAGGTCTTCCGGACAACATCCTGTATCCTCACATAGTTGCTGAATGTATGTTCGTGCTGGTCATCCTGCTTTTGCATGGCCATGTGTAGGGGTCCAATTCTATTAAATCATATTTTTAAAATTTAAAAAAGAATTTTGCCATTTTTTTCTTTTTTGGTTATGATAAAAACATAACAAAAAAAAACAAACAAAAAAAAGAACAAAATAGCAAACTTTTTTTAACAAACGCATCAGGAAAAGAAGTCTTATTCACATTTTGGATTACAATAAAATCTATTAGCATAGAACAAAATGATTCCAGAGCTTTTGAATGTTATATGGTTTCCATTTCTAGTAAAATCCACAGATATAAAACACATGTATGCATATCCTAAATTGACTACACAGATACTACACTGAGACTAAACACATACTACACTGATCCAAAGTTAACCACACAGACACCATACTGATCCTAAATAAAACTGCGGATCCATGACATTTTATATGTTTTCAGTGTCAGAAAATTTCAAAAAAGTGAATCAAAATACTTTAAAGTAAACTAGATCTTCCAAAATAACATTTAACTAATACTCTTACTCTTTATATTTTAGATGAACAGAAATCTTTTCTGGTCTTTCTCCATATTATCAAACTAGTAAATCTACAAACATTTTTACAGTCAGCAATAAATGGCAGTTTGATATTCCATGAAGATAAGTTCTTTCATTTACAAAAATTATATAAAAGAAAAAGAAATAGCATTAATGTTAGTCATTTCTCAAGTTTTTAGGCTATTTTATAAAAAAATACATATTTCAACCATATTTACAAAAGATATTTCAAGAAAAAACAATAAAAACTATTTTCTAACAATATCAATTTCTTTTCATTAATGCATATTAAATACAATCAGGTAATGAAATAAATGAAGAGAATCATATATTAAATGTAAAATAGCACCTTGTAGGACTTGATTTATTCAAAACAAAAATAGAATCCAGTCTCACCTTTTTCTATAGTGAGAGACATTGCCATTTTGTCCATAGTTATATATATATTATATCAATATGTTCACTTATTTAAAGAACAAATCACAGAAGTGCAAAGCTAAATTTTCATGCATATTTATAACTGTAAAAAAACTACTTAAAAGAAAATAGAATTTATTACAATGCAAAATCTGTAAGTAAATGCCAAATATATTGGCTTCTCTCTGACATGTTATGATTATATTTGATAAAAGAGAAGTGCATTATAATCAAGCTGTTGCAAAGTGACTGCTTGCAATAACAATAAGTGTAGTCATTGTGTGAACATGACTTAACATAAAAAATAAAATACTTTTTGAGCTGTACTTTTTAAAGTTTAGTTTGAAAGAAGAATATATATATATATATATATATATATATATATATATATATAAAAATTAATATCACTGAATTACCAATTTATTATTGAGATCTTTCACATTGAGTTCAGACATGAATTTCAGAGAAATCTTATTCACATGTTCTATGTAATGAGATCTTATCTTGTCAGATAATTCAAATCTTCCATCATTGAATGAGTGTTTTGTTGATGAAAAGTTGTCTCTATAACATCACACACACAAACACCATGAAACATTTATGCGATTCTATGCTACATATTCTCTCCATAGTTTAATATATTGGGCACATCATTTCTCAAATTTCTTAAACTTTAAAAAAGAAAAAAAACAACAGTTCATTCTTGCTTGATTTTAACTTTTCAGCACCCCATTATATATGTATGTATTTATTATGTATTATTCATATATGTATTTATTATATTATTATGCTACCATTTTATTGAATTTTAAAGAATTGCTTGAAAATTATATATAAATAAACTTGATTAATTCAAACTTTGGTATTTAAAAAACGAAAAAGAAATGATAATTCATTGTCAAGGTCTGCACACCTTCAGGGTAAAAAACTAACTTTCTCTCACAAACATCCAATTAATATCACAATGAAGTTAGCTTTGATTGACCAATCGTTATCAACACAACAGCTATGCAAATTAGTCAACCATTAATATAGCTGCTATGTAAATTAGTTTCCAGTGCCACTTTTCCTTGCTAAACTCTAAACTGGCTATAAATAAAGAGGAGGCAACTCACAATCAACATTTATAAATATTATATATATTAACACAAACTATCAAGTAAGAGCTACTCTTACATTTAGCAATCCAAAAGAACAACTGCATCAATCACCAAGACATACAATAGATACATGAGTATTTTGACCTATTAATAGATGTTATGGTAACATTTAAGACTTTTTCTTAAAACTGAAAATGAAGATAAATTTAAATGTTATCCACAGAAAAACAAAGGTCAGGAAAGCACTTTTATTTATTACTTTAAAGTCATTCCTTTATATTGAAAAGTTTAACCTTCAATAAACAGTTGTTATTATTAGTGAGTTATTCAATATCTGAAACCTATAAGTAGATACACACATCAAATTCATAAGGTTAATTGCTTGAGTATATAGGAATGAAACTTTAATATTATAACATATACAAGATGACAAGAGAGAAAATGGGCAGAAGACACACCTGATGATTGTAGTTGATATATCAACATACCTAGAAATTATTGAATATAAATTTAGTTGTGACTGTAACAAAGTCATCTCTAGTCAAGCAGGTTTTGGGTAAAAGAAACCAACAGTAAATACAAATGAGATTCTATCTGGGAAAATAATAAATAGCAAACATACCATCAAACAGTACAGTGAACATGGATCTCATAGTTTATTCAGAAAATAATCAACTCCCACATATTATCCAGTGTGGTGAGTTTCATATAAAAACAACTTTTTATTTTTATGACATGAAAAGAAAATACCTTTTACAAAGTTATTTTCTTTTTTCACTTTAAAAATTATTTTTGGGCTTTCTGGGTAGGATCATAGTACAAGAAGGCAGTGTTTTTAATATTTCAGATATATATGTTTCATATTAGAAGGAAAATATTAGAAAAATGTTTTGATATTAAAAAAAAAGTTTAAAAACAAAGTTAAAAGCAATATACATATTAGTAGTTAAACACTTTTAGACACATAAGGCTTTAAAAAAACCTTTAAAGTTGCTTTTTGAATTATGATGCTTGATTGAGAAATAAGGTCTCTAATCCTCTAAAATAAATTTTAGATGAGGTGGACTGATGTGAAAATTACAAATTCATTGCTAAACATAGTCTCCATTTAGTGCTACATATTTTTCTAAATGTTGTATCCACTTTTATTTTTTCATTCCACCAACAAAGATTTCTGATTTACTTTTAATCTACAGCAACTTCAATATCAGCTGAACAAATATTTATCTTTCAATGCTTCTTTTAATTTAAGAAATAATGAAAATTTTGGTATCAGTAACTGGAGAGAGGGGATGCAACAAATATGAATTTCAGGCTTTTCACCATCATTTATTGACTGCAATGCATCCTAGCATTGTTGTTACAAAGAAAAAAAATGGTCCTCCTTTCAAGCTTTCTTCTGTAGATGTACTATTTCAGTGCTTGCAAGGTTTTATAATCCTTAATTGTCATTCCCACTCCTTTGATTTTCTTAGTTGATACATCCATTTTGAATTTCTTTACTCTCTAATCTGTGCAATATTTAGGAGGAAATCATTCCCTTTGCACAATGATATTGGTTGAATATTTTTCCAATGTTCTTCATGACATATGTCAACTGTCATAGGATCCATTTGGCACAGATTTTTTCCAGAATTCAATATTTCAATAATATATTGCATTCTTTCTTGACTAATGTCTAGCTTCAGAGCAACATCTGTTGAATTCAGATTTTCTTTGATTCTTTTTGTGCATCATTAAATTGATCCTTCTGGTCTTTGTTGAATAAACAATTATCATTTCTTTAATTACATTTTATATTTTCAGTCAGATGCCCTGGAACTGGGGGTATAGAGGATTTAGGTTTCTAAGGGTTAAAACTTACTGTAATAAATTTTCTGAAATAAGAAATTTGAATACTAAGACAAAAATAAGTGGTTTGTTTAAAACTGAGGATAATGCTGCTGCTGCTGCTATTAGATTAAAATGATCAAAATTAGAATAGTATTAATCCACTAGCTTTATCTACAAGATAACTGTATTGAGAATGGACTGTGTCAAGTTGGACAAGCAGCTAAGAGTTAATGATTACAAAAATGAACCCATTTAATAAATTAATAGAAAGACTTGAAAAAGAAAACAAAAAATAAAAATAGAACAAAACAAACAAACAACAATTTATTGATGGCCAAAGATGAAATCAAAACAAAAATACAGTAGATTTTAATATACATGTGTATAGAATAAGCTTGGTACTAAATATAAATGCTAGGATTTGAACAATAAAACTTTTGTAAGGTGACATCAAACAACCACAAAATAAATGCATCATTATGAATAATTTTTCAAAGGTTTTTGAATTTTGTTATTAAATTCAGTATTTGTTTTCTACAATGTCAAAAAGTCAATCACTCAACAGATTACAGTCGTTGGTTTTATTCATAATATTTAGGGTCCAAAAGTTTATTGGGATTCATTGCTGGAGATACTTATTAAAACAAAAAAATGAAGATAAGATTAATTGTATATTTTGGTTTGTGAAGAATAGATTCTTAATGTTTTCCTGTCTTTAATTATATTTCTATACTTTCATAGTTTTCAACAAAAATTAATTCTATACTTGACATTTCGCATTGGTTCTCAGAAACACAATATTGTTCATTTATTCATTTTTTTTCTTTAGGCAATTATCTTAATGTGAGCACAATAAATTAGATACAACTAAAGATTCTATAAACTCTTCACATGACACATCATTCAGTATTGTAACAGGAATTTCAATAAAGAAAAACCAAGGAATATACAAATAAAAATAATTTGTTTAAAGATTTGCCCACAACACTTGAAAATTGCAGCCTTAGTGTAAAGAAGGAACATTTTTTATTCAAGCAAGATTTTGTGTTTATCATTACTTGCTAAATAGTTTTAAATTCCTACTTTATGAGAATGTAAATTGGCATCAATTTTTTTTTTAATTGAATGATATTACAAAGCTATGAAATTCTGCACAAGTGTATTTTACTATTGAATTCATAAACAATATAGAAAAAACATTTGTTTTAAACTGTGCTTTAACCCCCCCACACACACACAAAAAAACAAACTTGAACATCTTAAATGAAAACAACTAAATGAACCCAAGAATCACCTTTCAAATATATCCAGAGTAATTTTCTGAATCTGCAGACTATATATATCAGTTATCAGAGTTAAAATTACTTTTATACAGAATCAATACTTTTTCAGTCTACAGTTGAAAGTTGAGGCTTAACATCATTTGTCAGATACCATCTACTTTCTTCTTTCTCTTCTATTTCAACAGATCCCAAAAATATAAATAAATATATAGACAATAACAATATTTACAGATTTATCAACATTCAATGTATAAAGCTTAGTAGGGAGCCTGCATAACTAGGAACAAATCTGTAAGTTCAATTAATAATATTTCTATGAGAAAAACTTCATCTGCTTTTGCCTTTTCATAACTTTATCAAAATTGTGAGGGCATAGAAGAAGTGTGTTACGGTAAAATGGTCGGTCTGAGTCAGCAAGGAGCCTGGACAAGGTGGGAGGATGTAGAGAAAAGAAGGGTTACATGGTCAGATTGTTGGAGGCCGGATTTTAGCAAGATTCGATTTCTCATTAAATCAGTGTATGATGTTTTACCGAGCCCAACGAACCTGCACATATGGGGGAAGAGAGAGACCCCCAATTGTCAACTATGTGCTAGGAAAGGATCTTTACAACATATCCTTAGTAGTTGCCCAAAAGCTTTGGGTGATGGACAGTACCGTTGGCATCACAATCAAGCACTCAAGGTAATTGCGAATGAGGTGACTAAAGCTATGAGGGCTAGTAATCATCAACCAGGAAAGAAATTGAAGCAGATCAACTTCGTAAAAGCAGGAGAGAAGATACAGAGAAAGAGGAGAGAGAAAATGAACCTGTTATCTTCTGCGGATGATTGGCAGTTGATAGTGGATCTGGAGACTCAGCTGAAATTCCCCAGACACATAGCTGTAACATCGCTAAGACCGGACCTGATATTGCACTCTGATAACACAAAACAGTGCATTATTTGGGAGCTGACTGTGTCATGGGAGGAATATATTACTCTCACTAATGAGAGGAAGAGGTCCAAATACCAAGAACTGGTTGAACAATGTCAACAAAAGTCATGGAAGATACATTATGACCCCGTAGAAGTTGGTTGTAGGGGCTTTGCTGGACAGTCTTTGGGCAGAGCCCTAGCAAAAATTGGTATAGTCGGGGCAGCTAGAGTGAGGGTGCTGAAGGACATTACCAACACAGTTCTGAAGATGTCAAAGTGGATTTGGCTTAAGAGATCAGAGCCATGGAAGAAATAAAGAGGACGATAGAGGAGCCTAAGAATTAAGACTAGGAGACATATTACACATTATAAGAGTATATTGAATTAATATTAAGTTAGGGTAGTCGGAATGTCAGGGGGGAGGGATTGAGAACCATTGGCGTTTGCGAAGGGGGATGGATATTTAATCATCCATTTTTTGTTTTTTTGTTGTTGTTTTTTTATTTGTTTTTATTTTATCAATTTTTTTTATTTTCTTCTTTTTTTTTTTTTGTCCTTGGATACTGGCTACAGTCCGCTACTAATTTAAGGTTTTAATAAGTTTATTTGCCTGTGCCCACTAGTAGTTTTAGTTAATTGATTGAAACCTAATTGCAAATTGTTCATGGGACGAAGGGGGGGACTGGAGATAGGTTCGTAATAGTAATAAGTTAGAAAGTAAGGAGTTGAATAAAGTAGCGTTTTTTTGTTTTGAGAAATATGCATTAGATTGGCAATATGAGCATAGATTATTGATAAACGGGGAGGGAGAGTTAGGCAAATAAGTATGAGTTAATCTGTAGCAAATGATTTCGTGAGCCAAATAAATGGGAGTTTTTCCTTTTTTTTTTGCTTTGAATAAGGGTATAAGGTAAGAGTTAAAGACTGACTGAATAGTTTGAGTAGGGGCTTATTTCATGTTAGTTTGGAAGTATTAGTATAGGATAGATTGGGGGGGGTGTAAGTCTTGTTAAGTGTAAATCATGGACGTGGACGAGTATTAAAAATACCATCTTACCTCGGTACTGAAACCGGATGAGGTAAAGATGGTATTATATATAGTAGAGGAGTGTGGAATGCCCTGTTTTTCATTGGCTGTTACTGAAGGACAGATATTTATAAGAACGGCCAAAGTCTGGCCTTATTAAAAATTTTTTTTGCTTTGGTAGAGGCACGAGCGTAGCACGTCGCGATCAAGGAGGTGGCTTGGCTCTTCCAGAGTCATGCCAGGGTTTCTGTCGGAGCCGATATGATGCAAAAATAACCCAAAATCGGCAATGAAGACAGTTGCATCACTGAAGACCTCCTTGATGCATCTAGGATGTATGATTGAAATGTATGTACAAATAATATTTACTATATTAACCTGGCTCAAGACCACAAGTGTGGGACACACAGTAGTTTTGTTTAGTTTTATGGCATATCAACCCTTGTAGGTTATTTAATGCTACATTCTCTTTATACAGATATATTAAATATACCTGATTTGTAAACATTTTGTTGATAACACTATTCATTCATTTGCACACAAATGGTTTGAAGTATTGCTATATAATACCAATAATTCATTTTAGGCATACAGTGAAAGAGTTTCAAGTATTGCTATTAAACCTTAATAATTCTACTCAACATTATTCGTTTGTACAGTTAAATGGTCAAAGAGTTTGCTTTCTAACAATTCAATTTAATGCAAGTTTGCATACAGTTTAAATGTCAGTTCTTTTTGACCTATAGATAGGACCCTATTAGGTACTACCACTCTGGGTCAGAGTGGGCCAGGGAGCCATGGCAATGAATGGGTACTCCACATTCCCCAAAGCTCCAAGGCTGGAGCGTCGCCATCAGATTGTTTAATGTCATATCCAGGACACTGGTTGAGATTGGGGGTCTTACCCCTCTGCAGAAATGCAGCCAGTGTATTCTACAGCCCAGCCGACTAGGCTGGACACATAGTAGGGGTTAAACTCACTATAGTAACAATTACCAATGAGACTGGCTCACTAAACATTGTTCTATAGTGAAGGGTTTATGTGTGTACATATTGTGTTAGGCCAGTCATATCCAATTGACAATAATTTTCAAGAATCATTAATTCATAAACACAAATGATGTAAAAATTTCATAAGTTTTATTTGACTTATATGAAAAGTAATATATCATAAAAGAATCAAAGAAATGATAGAATATTATCATATTCAAAATGACTAGTTTCCAAGTCAACCAGAAACAGCACAATGTTTGCATTGTAATGTTCTGTGACAAAATGATCATTTTAAACTACTTTTACCTACAAATTTTCTAATTTTAAATTGTTCTACGTGAGGAAAATTAATAAAGAATTAGCCATATGCTTGAACAGAAGCCCATTAAGAGATACAAATGGCTTATTGGTAGAAGGAACATTTACTTTAAATTTTCATTTTTTAAAAGTAAGTTGCAACTGCATATTTCAAACTGTGAATGTTTTAAACACAACCAGAAATTACTTGATAAATATTAAGTGTCTAAACAGAAATAAACCATATTCTATCAATGAATAGTTTCATCCATTTTATGCTCATGAGGTAATCCATTAAGATTATTATCTGTTTATGCTCTTTTTTTAAAAAAATTACTAACATTTACTTTTTCAGTAGCTATTAATATGTTGGTCTCTTACAGATAACTTGCACTGTTATAATATAAAATTACTAGTGATTATAGATACCTGGTATTTATATTAAGTAATTCTTGTGTTTATTGTGTGGTAAAAGAATTTTTGCATGCTAAACTAAATCTAGTAAACAGAGTAAAGAAATAGTAAATTCTAGAAATAATTTTATTTCCTATTTTCAAAGATAAAATGTATTTTAGGACCATTACAATATCCTTTCATATGAACTAATTTTTAGCTTTACTAAAAGATTATTTGGAAAAATTTTATTACTCTGTATACAACTTAATTTGTAATAGATTTGTTTTCTTAGGTACACCTAAAGCATTTAAAAGAATTTTTTTTCAAATGCTGACAATAATTTATCTAGCAGATAATTGTAAAAATTGTAGAATAAATGGTTAAAAAGATACAATTCTCTTGCTTTGTGCACAAAATGAAAAATTATTAAATGTTTAATAGAATTTTCATATATAGATTCTATATTTGTTATCTCTTTGTGTACATTCTCATATATATCACAATTCCATCTCATTATTTCTGATATTGACCTTCAATATCATTTCCAATAAAGAGGAAAAGTAGTCTCTTGGCATGTAGCATACCTAATTATATGTATCTATGCACCTAATACAGATTCACTTACAAGGCAAGCTTTTCTCTTATGTTTAGAAGATATAGATGCTTACTTCTTTTCTCTTCTTCTTTAATTGATTCACTGTTTGAGTTTCAGGTGTATTTTTTGATGATGGTGTTCTTGGCACAATAAAAAATAACTGGATATACTGACAGTTTGTTGATATTTTGTAACAGACAAATATGTAGTTTTCCATATCACTTTTTTCACAAAATCCAATTTTGATATTTTTTAACCACAAAGTTGGAACAGAAATCAACAAATGATATAATGCAATATCTTGAATATTTAGAATCAAATATTCTTCTCAATCCATTTGGTTAAGTATTATTTCTGGATAAGATATTGATTTTTTCTCAATGTTGCTGTACACAAACCTTTGGTTACCTAGCACATATATTATTACCGGAAATATGCTTTTTGTAAAAAAAAAATTGAGATCCTTACAATCTATCGTAATTGAACATTAAGATAATGTTTAGCTTTCTCCTACTTAATTGTTATCAAAATTAGTTCAGCAATTTCTTAAAGGTTAGACTAACACATAAATATATACTACATTTTAATTTAAGCTCATATATCTACAAATCAATTGTATCTCTATCACAAGATGACTTTCTTGAATAACCAGGGACATGTGTTAAAAGATATTGACAATATTAAGTCAATATTGTTATAATTACAAAGACTGATATTTTTAGGCATTCCATTATGGTTATTTTTTTTTTTCAAATTAAAAGCATAAGTAAATTTTCATAATTTTCAAAACTATTTTAATGTCATTTAAAAAGATTTGTTTCACCAATATTTAGCTTAATCCACTTCCAAATTATTGTGTAGATTTGATAAGGAAAATTATTAAGAATTACTAAATTTGAAAACATAATATAGCTCATTTTGGAGATATTATGTAGAAATCACTCTGTACATAAAGTCTTTTATATACATAAATATAATAAGTTGTCTAAATTTCTGAGATGAAGCTTGACAATTTTTATCATTAAGGGTTTTTGGACTACTGTCTTCATCTTTATTGTTATTTCCACAACATTTCGTCCTTTGGCCTTCTTCAGGTGTTTGTCGAACTCAGGAACCTACACGGAACTTCAAACTACATCCTTTATTGAATCCAGGGGGGGGTCGCCTGTTCCGATTCCGTTAACCATAACTGGGTACAGGTGTTAAGAATTCCTTTATTGTTACATGACAGCGGTCGAGTAACAATACAGGAATTCTTAACAATTGTACCTTTTTAACCATTTATTCTACAATTTTTACAATTATCTGCTAGATAAATTATTGTCAGCATTTGAAAAAAAATTTTTTTAAATGCTTTAGGTGTACCTAAGAAAACAAATCTATTACAAATTAAATTGTATACAGAGTAATAAAATTTTTCCAAATAATCTTTTAGTAAAGCTAAAAATTAGTTCATATGAAAGGATATTGTAATGGTCCTAAAATACATTTTATCTTTGAAAATAGGAAATAAAATTATTTCTAGAATTTACTATTTCTTTACTCTGTTTACTAGATTTAGTTTAGCATGCAAAAATTCTTTTACCACACAATAAACACAAGAATTACTTAATATAAATACCAGGTATCTATAATCACTAGTAATTTTATATTATAACAGTGCAAGTTATCTGTAAGAGACCAACATATTAATAGCTACTGAAAAAGTAAATGTTAGTAATTTTTTTTAAAAAAGAGCATAAACAGATAATAATCTTAATGGATTACCTCATGAGCATAAAATGGATGAAACTATTCATTGATAGAATATGGTTTATTTCTGTTTAGACAGTCAATATTATAAACATTATCTGGTACATCTGGATAAGTGAATGGGGGAGGGAGAAAAGTTTAGCTTGTCACTGTACATATATCAGCAGGCCACAAATGTCATAGCAGCAGCAGCAGCAGTAGTCATCACTGCTGACGCAAATAACATCCTTACGCCTACAACAAGATGAAGATGAGGAGGACAAATCAATAAGTGGTGGTGGTGTTAGTGAGGATGGAAGCAAAGAAAAGCACACACATGTACACGTGCCCTTCTCTGTACAGAAGCAGACTAAACAATCTTGTTTTCTTTTGATACCACCAACAATTCTGACTTTTAATGCACAACTCATTAAAAACTGCTTCCATTTCTTGATTTTTTTAATCAAGAATGAAATGAAATAAGCAATACCAAATTCAAAATAACCTGCCAAACATTGTCTTTTGTAAATTACCTTATAGACAGCAAAAAATATTTTTTTGCAAAATAAGCAATATCATTTACTAAAGTTAAATTGGACATTCAAATGACTTTGCAAAATATATCTACCACATTCATTGTTCTAGTTTGTTATAAATGTTAAAACAGAATCTAGAAGTGGTTTTGAGAAAAATCTTTAAAAAATCAAACAAAAAGAGGTGAAAAGATATTAGTTATGATCATACTGGCATTGTTGAATAACTATTAAATGATTTCATTGATAGCTCAAAGTAATCACATCTGATATGAAAATAAGTTTATAAATAAAGAAAACTTACTTTAATATTATTCAGCAATGAACTGAAACCTGATGATTACTAGATAATTTCATAGTATATAGTCAATTTCCTTTTATGACATCAAAATTAGATTTTAATTGAGAGTGTGAAACTAGGAACTCTACTATTTCTTGAAATTTAAATGACAATGAATAGATATAGCCACAATAGCAATTTAGGGATTTCTTAAAACAAAAACCACATTTATATTGGTTTGTCATTTAAAGATTGGGGGAAGAATAGCAAAAAAGTAGGAGTGGAGAGAAGCAACAACAACAATACTGATTAATGTTTTATGCCATATGCTGAGGCTATTATTGATAAGAAAAATCATTTAATAAGTAAAATAATTATCTGAATGTAAAGGATGATAAAGTTATTAAGAGCATTGGAGGAATACATGAGAATTGTTTTACTATACATACTTTTTCCTTAAGGTGTATATAAATTAACATAGGTCTAAACAGTGAAATTATCATAGAATTAAATTCCATAGAGTTAATGCTTGTTTTTACAGAAGACTCCCATCTTTAGTTTGCTAAAAGATTGGAAAAAGTGTAAAATAACTTCTAAAGATCTTCAAATAAATATACTTCCTGGATAGTATGTTATTCCATAAACATTATTGGGGTGCCATGCTGAATTTTTCTCTTCAAACTGGTTACTTCTATGTCTTCTAGTAATGTGCTATACTCTAAGTCAAATCTCATGATTTAGGACTTTTTTCAAGGTAAAAAAATAGCGTGTGACCACATAGAACACCATTTAAAGATGCAGTGTAGGGGCAAACTGTGCAGCTCTGACTAATTAGAAGTAGTACTCCTAAAGTATATAAATGCACTGAAGTTTCCTATCTCTCTTTTCTCTTGGAAGCCAGTTAGTACACATATGGTTGGGCATATAGAATCCCATTTTATGTAGCAGCATCAGCTGAACACACCAACAGACCCCAAACACATGATGGACACTCACCAAACCATTTATAGAACCCATTATGCTCCACCGCTAGTTAACATACATTACCATTCTTAACCTTAAAGGCTTATTCACAGATAGAGCTGAACACAACAGTCCTGGCAAACATAACATGCAACACAGTTGATTGATGTCTGTTGGCAGCAGATTCAGTGTAAAAAAATTTCCTAAATGGTCTTATCTCATCACAGCTTCACTGTGCCAACTTGTACAACCCATACTGAACCCTCATTAAGGGTCCTCTTCCCATGAAAACTTGTGCAGTGCAAAAGATCCTTTCATGGTCACATCCATGCCGCATCATATCCACACCCCTGTGCCACATACTGATCTCTCATTATGGCTTTGTCTACAACTAGTCCAAGAAAAAAAGAACATCCAACAAATAAATCACCAAAGAAATTGCTACAAGCCATGGTTCAAGGCTGACCTTCCAATCACAACAAGCTGAAACAAGTAAGCCAATACTCTGAGTGCCAAATGTGGCTTTTTTTTTTCTGCTACTGTACAACCTTGACCACCAACCAAACAGAAACTTTCATCAGACTGTTTACATAAATTATTGTTCTGGAGATTTATAAATGCACCTTTTCTTGTCTGTTAATCCAAGTTTGTTTGTCATTCATTTTTATTTAATCGCTATACCACAAACTGTAAATGATACAGCATTGTCCTCATCTACACAGCCATATCTTCTTCCCTCTTTCTCCCCTCCTCCGAATTACCATGCATGAATTTAACACATACAACTGGTTGTACTGGATTTACAAGGCCCATTAAATAAGTTTCCAGACTTTTTTTGTACAGGCATTTAAAATTGTCATAGACTCTTAAAAATTCACTGTTATTGCTATACATCTTATGAGATGACTGACCAATTTTTATGATTTCAGCTTCAAATGAACAGCTACAGCAGCAATTGGAATACACCCTACTAAAGCCTGATTGTCACAGCTGGTGAATTTCAAAAATGCAATCTGGACGTGAGGACACTTTAGAAGAATGATATGCAATAAAATTGTGTTTTAAACTTGGAAAAAATGCCACAGAAACATATGGAATGCTTCAGACTGCTTTTGGAGCATCTTGCATCATTCGAGCATCAGTTTTCGAGTGGCATAAGAGATTCAAGGAAAGCAGGGAGTCTGTGAGAGATGATGAGAGGTGTGGCAGGAGTCAGGAAGTCAATACACCAGAGTTGATTGACCAAATAAAGAATTTCATGGATAAGGACAGTCATGTGTCTATAGAGACAATAAAAGCACAGTTTGATGTCAGTGTGGGAACTGTACACACAATTATTCCCAAGGAACTGAAGAGGCGGGAGATTTGCGTAAAGTTTGTCCCAAGGGTGCTCAGAGAAGATCAGAAAGAAAGACATTGTCATGACAGCTGGGAGATGGTCGAGCTGATCAATTCAGATCCTGCAGTTCTTGATGCTCTGGTGACTTGCGATGAAAGCTGGATCTACTGCTATGACCCAGAGACCAAGAGACAGAGTTCCCAGTGGAAGCATGCAGGCTCTCCCAGACCCAAGAAGGCCAGACAGAGCAAATCCACTCATGAACTTTTGATGATCCCTCTTTTTGACAGCACTAGCATGATCTACATGCACTGGGTTCCCACTGGACAGACAGTCAATAAGGAATACTATGTTGAGGTTTTAAGAGAGTTCAGGAAGAGATTCTGTCAGAAGAGGCCAGCACTTTTCAAATCAGGTCAGTGGCATTTCCATAAGGACAATGCACCAGTCCACAACTCCATCCTTGTCACAGACTATTTGACCAAGATGGGCATCAACACAGTTCCTCACCCTTCCTATAGTCCAGACCTTGCTCCCTGTGACTTTTCGTTACTCCCTAAGCTCAGAGGCTGTCGTTATGAGACAACTGAGGAGATGAAAGAGGCTGTGACAAAGGTCATTGACACGTTCACACAAGAGGACTTTCATGGGGCCTTCCAGAAGTTGTTGGAATGGTACAAGTGCATTGCAGCCAGAGGACATTACTTCGAAGAGGACAAGAGTTTCATGTGTGTACTATCAATAAAAGTGCCCATACAAAAAAAGTCTGGAAACTTATTGAAAGCACCTCGTATCCTTAAGATGGTCAAAAAATACTTTGGCCAAAATGTTAAATTTAGATGAAAGGTATAAAAAAAACCACAAATGACAATGAAAATATTTCATCTCAAATATTCAGAAAACAATATTGTGTCAGAATTATGTTCTAAAAATCTGTATTATAAAAACTAAAGAAGAGTGGTCTTTTGATGATAAAACACTGAATAAATGTTGATAATGTTTCAAAATTTGATGTCAACTATTTTTCATCATCCTAACTAAAATCTTCAATACAAATAGCATTATTTTTTGATATTCACTTTTAAAAAGTAAAAATAAAACGTTTTTTATTCAATGTAGAAAAAGAAACTATAAAAGAAAGCAAAAACATTCTACTTCATTGGAATTTTAGATAAATTTTATTGAACATGGCACTTAAAACATCTAAGCTTTTGATGAGTCACCAAAGTTGTTCCTACAAGTTCATTATCTGGCTATTTTTGATATATTGACTTACAATCAATTTGCTATTTTCATTATATATCAAATGACATTAGGCACTGCTTTACACAAAGAACAAAGATTTATAATGATAAATTAAATGGAAAGCCTCATTATAAACTGATTTTTTAAAAGATCTTAAATTAACTTTCATTTTTTGGCAAAAAAGTTCATGCAATAAAAAGAATCTCACCACATTTTACACCTTGTTTCCAGAGGGCCTCCCCGCAGGCAATAGCTGCTTAACAGGGCTGTGTTTATTACTCAGCTTGTGAGATACCCCAAAATGAAGAATGCGAATGGGACCAGAGATTTTTTGTAATGGCCACACATGCACTGCTCCCCACCATAAAATGACCTCATGTCAAATCAAACTTGATAGGATGTCAGATAAATTTGTACCAGATTCTGCATAGTAAAACTAATTTATTGTGTTGCTGGCTTTAATAGTTTTTCTATAATAATTGGTTGGAAATTAGAAAGTTATTAAAAAAAAAAAAAAAAAAAAAAAAAAGAAATTCAGAATGGAACATTTCTTCCTCTTGATAAAAGTAAAAGAAAATTATTTGCAGCTAAACAGAGTAGAAAAAAGAAAAAGGATAGTTCAAAAGGAAGACTTTCTTGAATACAGAGAAAAAGAAGTGAAAAGGATTTTTTTAAATTCTTTTAACTAGCAACTAAAAGACAAGAATTAGAATGAGACAAAGAATTTAAAAAAAAAAAATCAATTTGTTTGGTTAAAAATATATATTTTTCTTAACATTAAAGAAAGATTATTTTTCATCATTTTTATCAAAAATTTATATCATTTAGACAATTTTAAAACTACATTTCCACTAGACATATATTTTGAAAATACAGCAGCTCAGGAAAGATATAAAATGAATTGTATTTACCACATAAAGATGTGATACTGCTACTCTCTTCATGGACAAATTTCCTTGTAACAGCTTCTTCACTAATCTGTTTCACCTGCAAGATAAATGAAAGTCATTAAATAAATAAAATAAAGAAAACAAAAAGAAAGTATTAATTTAAGCATGATATTCAAATGCGTAAGTTTAAAATAATTTAGATTATCAAAAATATTCATGTGAACTGAAATCAAATAAAATTTATTAGATTTCAAATTAAAAATAGACTCAATAGATAAGGGAAAATTCATATTTTTTATATTGAAGAGATTCTTCAACATTGGATATACAAATCTTTTTTTTTTTTTTGTTAGTACATTAAAAAGGTTTTCAAACTATTAATAGCAAAGACTCATTTTTTAAAATTGTAATTGGTATGAAAACAAATCTCAAGAAATTAAATGCATTTAGAATTTTTAAAATGCTTTCTTTAGTTTAAATAAAATGATAATATAAAATACTGTTTTCAAAGGAATTCTTGAATTTGTGATGTAATTGTTAGCTAAGTATGAAATTGAATCATTTAGATATTATTACCTGCATAAAAATATTTTCCATAACAGATTACCAATATAAATATTTTTGTCAAAAAGTATTGATGTTGTATAGACTTAGATTGTTTAGATTAATTTCAACATGACCTTAGAGAATTTTGAAATAACTAAAAAAAAGAAAAGCTTAATTTAATGTAATAGTTTTCACCATATTTTGATAGTTATTTTAACTGATCTTTACTTTCAGTTGCTCTTTTTATGCTAAGAAAATCACACACACACACAAGGTTTGGATGTCATTTCTTCACAATTTTCAACAGTTATTTTTAACTAATTTTCCTTTTTTACTTTTATCGTCAGTCTTTTTTGCTCAAAAACACTGACCATTTTTTGCATATTTTTTTTAGCAGCATAGAATCCTTCTAGGAATTCACACCAGAAAGACAGATTTCAGACTTTGTGATCATCAGCAGAAGAATGGTAGAAAATGTCAGAGAAAAGCTGGAAGATTCAGAATTCAACTACAAGCGACAGCAGAGAGGAAAACCCACGTTTGACAATGTCGGAGTGCAGGAATTCATCAGAGAAGTCCAAGAGATCATCAACAATGATCCTAGTAAGTCAATGCATTGCAAAGAAGATAGATGTAGATGAAAAGATCATAAGATTGGTAGTGCATGAGGACATTTGCTACCTTTCATACAAGATGAGGAAGGGACAATTTCTGTCCAAGGTGATGCAGGAAAAGCAACTTAAGCATACCATCAAGATGACCAACAAGTTGAAACACTCTCTAAAGCTAGACATGCTGTGGTTCTTTGCCAGTAAGAAATTCAGTAAACTCCTAGAATAATTGCTATCTCAACCAAGGATGAGCCAATGATGTTTCCAGTGACAATCATGGTCTTCAGTGTTATCATGTCACCCTCGCTTCTTCCCTGAGAACCTCAGGCTAAACATTGATGGTTGCATCTGTGAGAAAGGTGATGAAGCCCTGGATTAACTGGATAGCTGCAGGGAGGCCACGTATTGCAGCAAGACCTGACGTGTCACACCATCCAGAAAGCCTGGCTATAAAAGAACATCAACCACACTACACCTGACATTTGGTTTATCAACTCACCTGACTAACACACTAAACTTTTTTGCATGGGATGCAGTGAAATGAGAGACCAACAAATTCAGCTGTAACTTGAAATATGAGCTGAGGGCCAGAATCACTAGGGCACAGAGCTGCTGTATGTAGGTTCTAGCGGGTCATCCTGCCTTTGCTTGTCCATGTGAAGTGGTCCACAGGAGTACATCACTTATGAGCTTATCTCTCCTTCTCCAGCAGTGTCCCGCATGTCTGGTTCGTCTAACTTTGATAGTTTTCATGATGGGTGATAGGTAGCCATACAGCTGCTGCTTTGTGAGATGGTGCCTCCATGTCTTGTTCAATATTGCTCACATTCTTGTGTAGTTGCCATCAAGCTTTTTCTCCATTTGTTTAGTTAAAGTTCATGTAGTGCATCCATATAGCAGTATCGACATGACCGCTGCTGGGAAGAAACTGCATCTTATTTTATCGGTCGGGTCTGACTTCCATATTACAGAGAGCCTATCGATAGCTGTCCATGCCTTTGCTAGTTGCATGTTGATGTCTGTCTCAGTTGATGAGACACTGCTTCCTAGGTAGGTGAATTTGTCTACTAGTTTCAGAGAGCCACTGTTTAGTGTGGAGATATCGCCTCTTTGATTAAAGCACATGTATTTCATCTTGTGTGCATTGACATAGAGGCCTATGCCTGCAACTGCTTGTTCCAGACTATGTATTAGGGTTTCAGCTTGGGGGGTGCATTTACCAGAAGCACTATGTCATCGGCGTAGTTGACATCGGTAATTATTCATGCAAAGTACCTTCTGCTTCTTTCCTTTGTCAGCTTGAAACTGTTTTCTTTCCTTTTATCAATAGATATTCTAAGCACGTAGTCTGAACAGATGATAAAGAGGTAAGGGGCTAATGTGTCTCCTTGCAGTATACCTGCTACGATGTTGAAGTAGTCTGTGTCTCCATCCAGAGAATGGACTTTTGCTTTCATGTTTCTATATAGCATCATTATGGCTGTGGTAGTTTCTTTTGGTAGGCCATAGGCAAGTGAATTTGCTCCATCTTTTTGCTGTGAATGGAGTCAACGGCCTTGGTAAAGTCGACAAATAATATTGTTGCCTCTAGGTTTTTTGCACGTACACCTTCAAGAATTCGACGGATAGTCAAAATTTGTGATGTCATGGATCTATTCCCCCAGAAGCCATTTTGGGTTTTCCTAAGTATGTTAACATATATACACACACTTTGTAAATCTATTTTGTTATAAATCATCAATCCTAAAACATGAAATAACATTGTCCTATTAAAAATCTTGATATTAGAGGTTTGTAAAAATTGCACAATATAACCAGCAATTGTACATTTAGCAATAAGTGTAGATCAGACTTCAAAGTCTTATTTACATCTGGTAGAGTCAATGGCTAATTTTTAGGCAACTAACTCCAACCTAAAATGATGAACTTGTAACAGCTACATTCATAAAAATGCAAAATAGAAAAATCTTTGCAAGAAGTTTCTATTAATTATACAAGGTCAAGGTGTGCTGTGTGAACTATAGGTAAAAAAGAAATAAGTGGATTGTGTTATCATTTAACATGATATCTTAAGAGTATATAACTGTAATCTTAGCTTTCCATAATCATTGCATTTTTTTCACCTGTTTTTGTATACTCTTCTTTTTCAAATTGTTCAGCTATGTGCACTGAGGAATGAATAAACTTAAAATTTTTGGTCCAGCTGGAAAAAACTCCATCACAAACACTAGAAATGCTTCAGCAAGAGTATGGAGATAACACCATGTCATGCATATGGGTTTTTTAGAAGTACTTCAAAGAGGGTTATGAGTTGGTAAATGATGAATCTCGGAGTGGGAGGCCTTCAACAAACAGATAAGGCAGGTGGTGTTTGGCAATCATCAGTTGATTGTTTGAATGATCACAAAACAGCTGGACAGGGAAAAGGACTGTGTTTGGAAGAGCATCACTAAAACTTTGGACATTTCTGCAAAGTAATGAGCCTGGGTGTGCAGAACATCTGGCAGTTCCTGGCTGAGAGGAACATCATCATACTGGAACAACCTCCCTATTAACCTGATCTTGTACTATATGCTCTTTTCTTTTTCCCAAACTCAAGGAGATCATCAAGGGGACCAGTTTTGAAGACACGGAGGCCATAACAATAAAGCTAAGGTGCATCCCATGAGAATCCTTCCAGCAGTGCATAGAAGTGTGGCAGAGATTGATTGGGGTGCATTAGATCAATGGGAATTAATTTGAAGGAAGAACTATATAATTTGTAATTGAAATAAATTGTGATACACCTCGTTTTGCAATAAGAGATATTTGTGAATCTTATATACTGACATTAGGAGACTAGGAATTTGTATCTTACTCATGAAACTAACTTTGATAATTTTAAAGAGAGTAGGTATTGAAAAATGCTTTATTGCAAGAAAACAACATTGGATAAATTTTTCATTTAGATCTTAAACTTGCAGCAAAAAAAAATAAATAAATAAAAAAAATAATCACGTGAAATTTACAACCTTTCTTTGCTAATGATTTATCAAATAGTGATGTGTGTTTAAAAAATGTATACATTAGAATTTATTTTTTTTATAAATACAAATAGATAAATTTATGAATGATTAATGTAGAAGAGTAATGGTCTCTAATAAGTAACAATTTCCAAGTAACTGATATTAAAGTTGAACTGAGAACAGGGTTCTTTTTAAAATTAAACAAAAATAAAAAGTATACAAATTTTAAAGCCAAATAAGAAAAAAAACTTTTTCTTTGTAGAAAGTTTGAAGACTATGAAAGAGATTTTATGTATAATTATAAAAAAACAACATTATATTAGATTGTAGTAGATTAAGTAATTCTTATTTCAATCTATTTGAGCAATGTAGAGTTTTTTTTAAGAGCTTTTATATCTAATAAATAATTATAAAAATGGAAATCATTAGTAGATAATTTGAAAAACTTAATATAGTAAACAAGTACAATCAATGTGTTACCAAGTGTTGTCAGTATCAAGAGATTTAAAACTGTTTTTCTAAAGTTCACATGGACAAAACAAATTGTAAATCAAATTGAACTGTAACATATTGATGATGTTTTGAGTTGTTTTGCTTTTTTCCATCAACTATGAATAAAATTTTAACTTAACTTTATTAGCCAAGCAATAAGTGAAGAATAAACATTTCAATCATGAAATTCTAAATAACTATGAGTAGCCAAGCAACTCCAAAATTCTGTATTCATTAAGAATTTTTCAAACCTTACAGCATCTTGATATAAAAGTTGGACAGTGTAAATTTGAACAGCATAACCAGAGGCAAACTACCAAATAAACACTACAATTCACACTTGGTCATTTTTTTTTGTTTCGTTTTGTTAGAATCAACAAAAAGCAGAAAACAATTTCCATCATAGCAACTACCAATTTGTTGCTTAGGAAATACGCATTATAAGTGCATTGATATCAGCCTCCTGCTAAGTGAAGAGAAAAATTGGTTTCAATTTATTTCTTTTTTCCCTTTCTAAAGTAAAATACATGCAATGTGTGTGTGTGTGAGATACTCTTTATATTTTAGAAATAGTTGTTATCTCTTGAAAGAGAGAATGATTTCATCCATTAATCATCTAATGTATAATCATGGTGTGAACAGAATTTTTTTCATTATGAGGTCTACAGTATCCATTGCATATGACAACTTTATTTTCATTATTTCATTGCATAGAGGTATAGATAATTTGTATTATATATATATATATATATATATATATATATATATATATATATATATTGGCCTAGGGGTTAGAGTGTTCGCCAATGGCCCGGGAGACCTGGGTTCAATCCCAGGTCGCGTCATACCAAAGACTCAAAAAATGGTACTTGATGCCTCCTTGCTTAACACTCAGCATTATAAGGTACAGATCAAGGGTAAAGTAGAGCAATCCAGGGAAGGAGTAGCGCCCTCCCCTACACCTTGGTGTAGTAGCTATCGAAAAGGGAGCCTTCGGGTTACCCTCGACTATGGTCGCCAACTTTTTTATATATATATATGAAAAAGAGAAAGAGAGATTACTAACACTATCCTTTTGAGTACATTTTTTCAGTGGTATTGATTTGCATTAAAAAGTTAAGTCCAGATCATTTCCATTTACTGACATTAAATTTTTTGTCATCTGATATCTAATAAAGAAATATGAAATATGCTGTTTAATTACAATAATCAAGTAATACTTTCAATCAATATTGTATTTTTTCATACGTAATTTCATGTTTGTGAGTATCTCACTAATTTCATAGTAGTGTGAGAGAATCATTAATATTATATTGGTGGCTATGATCTAAATATGTAAATATTGATAAGTGCAATGAGATGATTATCATATCAGGTGAACATGTCCATTTTGTCTACTATTTCGTGGCTTAAACTGACCATTTAGAATCTATAATGGTTTGATTGTGTTTTATAGCATATCAACCCTTCTGGGTTATTTAATACCAAATTCTGTTGAAACATATATATTATATATAATTTGAAATATGTATATTTAGGCAGCATTTCTTCGTTAATGCAAATTTCATTAAACATAATAGACATTTTATGTCTACATATTTTCTTTTGGATCCGTTCGAATTCCCGTATTACTTTTATTGTATTCTGGGGGAATTGATCCATGCATTGTCCATAGTTGCATGTATCCCCAGCACCCTCCGCCCGACCCTGGGCCACCACCAGGGGAGGATACACCACAAAAGTGATGCAACCCCTGCCTTTGAATGTGATTCAAAAACAAACGCCAAAACCTTCAACGGCGGAGACGCCCTTGCACAGTGGTGGTGTGCTAAGGCAGGGGTTGCATCACTTTTGTGGTGGATCCTCCCCTGGTGGTGGCCCAGGGTCGGGCGGAGGGTGCTGGGGATACATGCAACTATGGACAATGCATGGATCAATTCCCCCAGAATACAATAAAAGTAATACGGGAATTCGAACGGATCCAAAAGAAAATATGTAGACATAAAATGTCTATTATGTTTATATATAATTTGTAAACGAAGAGATTGTAGGTAAGATTTTAAAATTAGCCAAAGCTCATTTGTTTACACACAGTTAAATGGTTTCAAGATTGCTATTTATTACAAATAATTCTGTTCAACATTATTCACTCCTTTGCACACAGTAAAATGGTTTCAAGTAAAGTAAATGACTAAATAATTCCATTTGACCTGTAGCCGGGGCCCTAACAGATACTAGAGTTAGAGTGAACCTGGGAGTAATGGCAATGAAGGAGTACTCCACAATCCCCAAAGCTCCAATACTGAAGTCTCACCATTAGTTGGTTTTGTGCTCTAGCCAGGACATTTGTTGGAAGGAGGGTTTTACCCCTCTGCAGAGATGTAGCCAGCATATTCTATAATACCAGCCAACAGAGCTTTGGACAATTGTGTAAAAGAGTAAAAATAATATTATTATAAATAAGAAGTAGTTAATCTGCTTTATTTGGCGGACTTTATTTCCTGGCTAACTGACATCTTCAGATATTCTACTGGATTACAAGGAATTGTGGGTGATAAGATTTATTTGAACCATCCAAAACAGGTATTTCTAAAATGACAGACCAGTTTAGATTCAGAAATATTCATAATCTATAACCTTTCTTTTCTCAAAACTAAAATTAAAATGTAAGTATACCACATTTATTTAAAAGGCAAGAAATAACTATTTACGTTTTTATTTGCCCAAATTGAAAAATATCAGTACACAAAAATTTGAAATATGATCAAATTGTGCTGACAGCATGGATTTTCCTGACTCAACCATCTGTCCCTATCATCAAATTGTTCCTGGCAGGCCCTCTGAACTCCATCCTATATCCACACAAAGCTGATGTAAATAAGTTCTTGTTGGTTGGCCAACACTGGCACATTCATAGGTAGGGGTTCATAGAAGAATGTCACTTATGAGTTTGTCCTTGCTTTTCCATCAATGTCCCACATGTCTTGTTTGTTTTTCTTGGATGGTTTTTGAGATGTGAGGTAAGTGGCCATACAGCTGTTGTTTCATGAGGTATTGTTTCCAAGATTTGTTCAAAATAGCTTATAGCATTCTTGTGAAGTTCCCATCTAGCTTTTTCTCCATGCGCTTTGTTCATATCCATATGGTGCATCCAAACAGTAGTACTGACATAACCACAGCCAGGAAGAAATCCCATTTTATTTCACTGGATAAATCAGACTTCCATATGATCAATAACCAATCAATAGAAGTCCACACATTTGCTAGATATATCAACATCACTTTCAGTAGATGAGACACTGCTAATGATGTACGTGAACTTATCTATTAATCTTAGAGGCCTGCCACTTAGATTGGGGATGGCTCCTTCTCATTTAAAACACATACTCTGTTTTACTTGCCTTCATAAGGAGGCTAATGCCTCCTGCTGACTGTTAGAGGATATGCTGCAGGAATTCAGCTTGGGCAGGTGTATTTACAAAAAGTGCTAGATCATCTGCATAGTCTTCATCTGTTATAGTTTCTGCAGTATACTGTCTACTTCTTGCTTTTTTTTTCTTTTAGTAAGTAGTCTAGGCAGATTATAAACAAATATGTGCTAATCTATCACCTTGGAAAACTCCAGCAACAATGTTGAAGTCTGTGCCTATCAGGTGAGCAAACTTTTCTGTAACAGTTTCTTTGGGGGAGACCATATGCTAGAAGTATTTGCTCCATCTTCCCTCTGTGTATAGAATCAAATGCCTTTGAGAAATTTACAATCAATAGTGTTGTCTTGAGATTTCTTGCATAAAATCCTTTGATGGTTTGACAGATTGTTAGAATCTGTGATGTTATGGATTGATTTCTCCAAAAACCAGTCCAATTTTTCATAAGAATTTTCTCAATCTCAGGTTTCACATGGTTGAGAAACATAGCGTTATAAACCTTAGCAGCTATATAAGTAAAGAGTTATACCTCTGTAGCTCTTGATTCCAAGGTCACCTTTCTTAGGGAAAGGGAGGATGCAGCCTTTTTATTGATCTCTCTATTGTATTTTATTTATATAAAATCAAAGTAGCCACTCCTCAAATTTCCTTGTCTTCCATACTTCTGAGAAGATTTTGTCGAGGTCTGCAGCTTTTCTGTTTTTAATTTTTGTCAGTACTACATTAAGTTCTTCCTCTGTAAACTGTCCTAGTTTGATGTCTAGTTGGTTATTATAAAATTTTTGTGATAAGTTTATCAGTGACTTTAGGAGAGTTTCCAAGCAGATTCTTGAAATGTTCTTTCCACTTCTGTATTCTTTCTTCTTGGCTGGCAGCTTTTAGTTTTGCTCTTGAAGTGCTCTTCCTTTTGCAAACTTCATTTACTGTCTGCCATGCTAATTGTGATTGTCCAAGTTTCTGATTATATTGGCCCGGAATGTATTCTAATTCTTCATTTTGTTATGAGTTAGTTCTCTTTGGGGTTTCTTAAGTTTCTGCACGTTGGCATTTGTTGGGTTTCTATTAAGGAGGGATACTATTTTCATGTCATCTCATTTTTTTCTAACTACTTGTGATTTCCATGGAACTCTCCATTTGGCTCTTGGTTTGGTCAGTATGCACTCTGCTGTTGCTGCTTTTATCTTGACAGAGATGAAATTTTCATATTTGTTATTCAGAGTAAGTGTTTCGGATATCTCCTGAAGTGTATCAAATTTGTTTCTTACAGTTACCGTATATTTAGTTCTAATATCTCTGTTGGTTAAGTGAGGACCAGTCGTAGCTTGTGGCTTTAACTGTTTTGATCTTATTTCTGCATAGATTCAGGCATATCTTTGCTGTGACAATTCTGTGATAGGAAGATACTCCTTCAAAAGAGGAGTATGCTTCATAATTCAGAGCACTATTTATCCATTTCTTGTTTATAAGTATATAATCCAATTGTGCTTCAGCATTATTTAGGTAGGTAGAGGTCCATAGTTTTTTCTCCCTTTTTTGGAATTTGAAATATAGAATATATTAAAAGGAAAATTTTCAACTTAATTAAAACCATTGCCAAAATAAATAAATAAAGTAACTTTAAACATTTAAAAGACACAATTAAGAAAACCAAAAGGAATAGCTTTCAGTATGCAAACAAAAAGTAACATCATTTTAACATGTACTATGCTGGAAATTTTTTATACCATAAAAGAGAGATATACCAAGTTTTTTCTAGAAGAGAATTTTAAATAAATGAATTAAAGTGATTAGTCATTAGAAAAGCCAATTTGCCAATAATAAACTAATCTTATCTTAAGATATCAATAATAAGCATTTAAACACATAGCAAATCTCTCCACAAATGCTCTATTTATGTAAACCTATTAAAACCAAGTGATCAACTGATGTTATAATGATAATAGTCTTTATTTACTTAGCAATCTATAAGAAAATCAAAACCAACAAAATTAAAAATTAAAAAAAAAAAAAAAAAAAAAAAAATGCTGTAAATTCTTCTAATCTATATTTCCAATGACTTCAGTCTTTAAAAAATATGTAAGAAAAAGAAGGATAAATGGTTTTAAGCTTCATAAAAAATCTTTCTTCAAATAAAAAAAGATACATCTAGTGTTCTGATATGTTAATAATAATAATAATCATCAAGTCATGCTAACAACATGGAGTTCCCTGACTCTCTCTCACCATCAATCCCTATCATCCATCGCTTCTGGCACGTCTTCTAGGCTGCATCTTGTGTCTTCACAGAGAAGATATAGGTAAGTCTTTGTTTGTTGGCCAACACTGGCACATCATGACTTTGCCCTTGAATCTCCAACAGTGCCCTGCATATCTTGTTCTTCTTATATGGATAGTTTGTGAGATGGGAGGTAAGTAGCCGTACAGCTGCTCTTTTGTCCTGGATTTGTTCAAGACAGCGCGCTGCATTCTTGTGTAATTCCCATCAAGCTTTTTCTCTGTGTTTAGATAGCAAGCATGTAGTTCATTCATACAATAGAATCGACAAAGGTACTGCTTGAAAGAAATCTCATTTTATTTTATTGGATAGATCAGATCTCCAGATCATCAATAACTTGTCAATAGCAGCAGCCCACACTTTCAATTGGTATATATTGACATTACTTTCAGTTGATGAGATGTTGCTACTAACATATGTGAACTTGCCAATTAATTTTAGAGGCTTGCCATTTAAAGTGGAGGTGGCTCCTCCTTATTTAAAACATGTACTATTTCATTTGCATTCCCACAGAGGCCAATTGCTACAGGCTAAAGCAGTAGGGATTCTGCTTGGTCTGGTCTATTTGCAAGAAGTACTAGATCATTTCCATAGTCAGAATCTGTGGGATATCATCTGCTTCTTAATTTTTTTTGGGGGTAAAAATATTTTCCTTTATTAGTTCTATTGATGTTCAAAGTATGTAGTCGAGGAAAAGTATAAACAAATATGGTGCTAATGTATATCCTTACAAAACTCCAGAGACAATGTCAAAGACATCAGTTTATCATTTGAATGAAACATTGCTTTGGTGATTTTTGTAAAGCATCATTATAGTGGAAACAGTTTCTTAAGAAAGACCATATGCTAATAGTATTTGCCCATCTTTCTTCTGTGTATGGAATCAAATGCCTTCGAGAAATCAACAAACAATAGTGTTGCCTCTAGATTTTTTTCCCTGTACTCCTTTGATGATTTGATGGAGTGTTTGAATTTGTAATGTTGTGGAATGATTTCTTTGAAAGCCCTCCTGATTTTCCCTAAGAATTTTCTTGTTAAAGGTTGGATATGATTGAGAAGCTGGGCATTATAAACATTAGCAGCAATAGTAGTAAGAGTTATGCTTCTGTTACTTTTAGCGATTCTGAGGTTGACTTTCTTGGGGAAAGGGAGAATGCAGCCTTTCATCCATTTCTCTATCGGGTTTTATTGTAAGATAGCATTCTATATTCAGAGAATTATGTCATCAAATTTTTTCTTTCAAACTTCAGAAGGTATTCTGTCAAGGCCTGCAGCTTTACTGCTTTTAATTTTTTTTCAATACTGTGTTAAGTTCTTCTGTAAACTGGCCTAGTTTAATGTCTAGTTGATCACTGATGATTTTTTTTGATAGGTTTCAAGAGTTTCAAATAGATTCCTGAAGAGTGTTTTGCATTTCTGATCTATCTTCTTGGCTGGCAGCTTTTAGTTTTGCTCTTGAGGTGCTCTTCCTTCTGCTCGTTTCCTTTACTGTCTGACATGCTAATTGTGATAGTCTATCTTTTATAATTTTATTGATTTACTGTTGAACATATTCTAATTGTTCTTTTTCGTATGTGTTTGTTTTCTCTGGTGTTACTTAATTTTCTGTGCATTGGCATTTGTTGGGTTTCTTCTATTTAGTAAGAATGCTTTTTAATGTTATCTTGTTTTTTGTAACTACTAGTGACTCCCATGGAACTCTGCATTTGGCTCTTTGTTTTGATTGGTATGCACTCTGTTACTGCTTCAACATTGGCAGTAACAAAGTTTGCATATTCATTATTCAGAGTATGTCTTTCAGATGTCTCCTGAAGAGTATCAAACTTATTTCTTACAGTTACTTAATATTTACTGCTTATATCTCCATTTGTAAGTGAAGGAGTATCTTCTGATCAAAGAATCATCTCAGTAGAAATACACCTGAGTCTATGCAGAAATAAGAAACAAACAGTTAAAACAACATATGACTGGTTAACAATAGTGATCTATAATTAATAGCCAAGTACGCCTTAATGCACAATTTGATTACTTTGCACAATTATTTTTAAATCTATATGAACAAAAGATAAAAGTCAAAGTTTACCTTCTAGCAATAATGAAATGTCAGTCAGCTATCTTCAAAGTTCTGTGAAGTCTGATACAGACTAGAAATATATTCACAGTTAAATGTGTCTATCCCTCAAGGTGGTTAAGTTGAATTCATATTGGCAGTAAAAATGTCAATGTTACAGACGGGAAGCATTCATGCAAGAAATATATTTTTACTTCCGAAGAAAAAATAAATAAAAATTTTCAATTTCCCAAGGTTTGATATTTCCAATAAAATGATGTCTGCACTTGGTTGATTGACCCCTTTTTGACCCTTTCTGTCCAGTTTATCATTGTTTTGGCTATGCTGGCTCCAATGATACTTTCAGCACAATTCAAAACATACATTTTAACTTTTCTTTCTTTCTTTCTCTGATTAGAAAAACAATTTCATATGTTTTTGTATTTTTCTGCTTAGCCAATAATTAAACATTTCTCGCTTTTTTTTCATATTGACAATATATTGTATCATTCTTCAAAACAAAAAAACAATGTACTGATTTTATTCTTCTAAAATCTGTGCTGCTCATTTTTTTCTCCTACTAAAATCATTCTCAGATTTCTTTTTCTCAGGTCTCGGATCCTCACTCAACCCTATTATACATGAATCAAACTTATTTTTAACAAACATAATGAAATAATATTGTCGTATTGTTTGCCTTTTTGAAAATATTCCACGTGGAATTATGTAGAGAAAAAAATGTACTAAAAGTATTGTCATGCTACTGAAGGTTCAGCTACCACTGGACATGAAAATTCCCAAAAATAATTACACAGGTCTTACTCAATCCATTAAAGTTCATAAATTTTTAGATAATTACCATTTTTGAAGACACTTTTTTTTACTAAAAATATCTTTTAAAATTTCCCCGTGTCTTATATGCCATATGTAGGTTTAAAATTTGTGATAGCTAAAATTAGCTACCTGGCAACTCCTATTAGCTTAGACTTTAGAGTAACTTTCATATACCTATTGTCATTATTTAATTAGACTTCAGTAATTAATTACTATGCAGATTAAACATGCTATCATTGATAATATTCATAATATTAATTTCATCAACGTTTAATATTAGTACTTTGTTTTTTTCTTGATTTCCCCTGCTGAAATTGGGGCATGTCTTATACACCTGTGCATCTTATATACTATCAAATACGGTAATTTCTCAGAGTATAACAAAAGTTAAAAATCTAATATATCAATTAAATAACAAACAATCACTAGGAATCTTATCCCATCTACCTCAAAATATATTCTTAACTAAAAATTCATTAGAAAAAGATATTAAATTTTTTAACTATCTAATGTCTTTAGTTGAATTTATATGGTTCAAAGATATGTAGTGCAAATGCAGCTGTTTGATAGAGAAAAAAAAAGTTTTAATATCAATCAGTATGTAGATAAATATTCTAATTATTAATGAGATGATACAATGAAGATAAAATAATGAACAAGTTATGATAGATAAAGGATAATGTTATTAGTGAAATGATTTATCAAATTCAAGAAAAGAATAGTAAAATTACAACAAGAGTTAAGAATTAATCATTCGTGATAATTAAGCAGCATAATGAAAGATATCATTTAAACAAGGTTGATAAACTACTTCAGCCAAGTAGTCTGTTTTTCATAAGTGAAAACTTGTTTAGCAACAGTTTGGGTGATAAGATAGTGTAGTAAAGAATTCAATACTGACTCGGTGATTTTCAAAATTATAACTATTTTATTAGGGTGTGTCAGAAGTTGTTTTTTTTTTTTACAGAACTTTATTCTATAGCTTATTTCATATATACTTCCAAATATCTGTGACTACAGTATATAAACATACATATATTCTATTATTAATACTATTTAACTGTACTTTTTGTTTCATATCTTAAATTGACAAATACAAGTATTGAGATACAGGGTGTCTCAATATACATAGGACCCGTGTGACTGCTAATAACTCTACAAATAATAATATTGTATTCTTTTTGTTTCAGATTTGAAAATAGTATACTATAACAACTATAAATCCTTGATCACAATGCCTTGGACAAGAGAGGAAAAATATTTTGTGTTACAATTTATTTGGAGACAAAATCATTCAAAACTGTCTCAAAATAGATGCAATCCATTAATATGATAATGATTTATTACTGAGATTAGAAACTCAAAAATATAATAACAATTAAAAATAAATTGATTTGATGTCTCTAGCACAAAGGATACTTTTTTACAGGACATGTTCCAAATGACATTATCACATTAATGGGTTGCATCTATTTTGAGACACTCTGTACTTGCAATTTGCAAGCACTGTTTTAAACTGGGTCTCAAAGCCACTAAAACTGCTTAGGAAGTGAAAAAACTAAATAATATCTGACTGTACTGTCCAAAACTGGTGTTCCTTGTCCTTTGAAATAAAACTCAAATGTGAACAACCATCAGTTTTCAATTAGGATGCTTTAAAATGCAAAAGAAACCAACCATTAGAACTGTAAAACTTTGACAAATGCAAAGATCAGCAAAGAATACCATATAGAGAGCATTACATAAGATTAATAAAAAAAACAACAACAACAACCCCCCCCCAAAAAAAAACCAGATGATTAAGAAAACAAAACTTTTTGATACAACTTTATATTAAGAAAAGAATCTTTATTAAATTGTAAAGTTTTTAATAGGAATTTTTTAAAATAAAAAACTTTTCAACAAAATTATTCCTTTGTATCCACACAGCCTGATTTTGTTGAGAATATTTTGTTACTATTACACCTATTCTTATAAAAATTATTGGATAGATCTTGTGAAGAAAAATCAAGTTTAAAATATAATTCCAACACAATTTATAATTTATTATTATAACAATAATGAAATATAGCGAGTGGCAAAATAAGCTAATCCAGTTTATCAATCAAAAAAAAAAAAATTAATTTTTGACATTAATATGAAACAATATATTTATTTTCTTCTTCCATGATCTGCTGCCTCCTTTTAGGCAACCTCCTAGTTCCACCCTTCCAGAACTTTCTCTATCTGCAAAGAAGTGCTTTTAGTGAATTTTAAAAGGATAAAAGTAAATGGTAATCTTAAGGTAAACACCATTTGTTTTATTTCTATCTTTAAATGATCTAATTGGGAGCAATATGAGTTTAAATCAATTGCATACTTCTCTGGAAGATGATTATAGTAAAGGGTATCCTTCCAATCTCACCCTATATATAGCATCACCATTTTTTTTATTAGTGAGTAGGGGAGGAAAACCAATCTTTAGTACAGTTATTAGAGATTCATTTTGCTCAACTTAAAACTCTTGCATTCTATACTGTTGTAAAGAATCCATTTTCATCACCTATTGAGATTTGTTTTAACAATGGAATGTTTAAGTAGAAAATTGTATAAAGAAATCTGATACAATAGTTTCATTTTTGCCATTAACTTATGCAAAAAACATATATGAAACTATCTAAAATAACCAAGCTGTTGCAAATGATTTTCAATGTTTGATTGGGATATTTTTATTAAGTTTGCAAGCTCCTGTGTTGTAATTTTGATTATTCTTAAGTAATGTCAATTTGATCGCTATCAATCTCAACTGGTCTACCCAAATATGGAATATTATACAGCAAAAAATCACCAATTTAAAAAAAAAAAAATAATGCATGCTAATAGCTGTAACACATCACTCAATAAGTCCCAGGCCTGACATATAAATGGTGCCACCAATAAAAAAATCCATATGATTTTTATAAAGTACTAACCTTCAAATGGCACGTGTCAAAATTACAGTTACATGGTGCATTCAATACACCTTACTAAAGCCTGATTGTCACAGCTGGTGAATTTCAAAAATGCAATCTGGATGTGAACACACTTTAGAAGAACGATATGCAATAAAGTTCTGTTTTAAACTTGGAAAAAATGCCACAGAAACGTATGGAAGGCTTCAGACTGCTTTTCAACCATCTTGCATGAATTGAGCGTCAGTTTTTGAGTGGCATAAGAGATTCAAGGAGAGCAGGGAGTCTGTGAGGGATGATGAGAGGTGTGGGAGGAGTCAGGAAGTCAATACACCAGAGTTGATTGGCCAAAGGGTTAGGGTTACTATGTTGAGGTTTTAAAGGAGTTCAGGAAGAGATTCTGTCAGAAGAGGCCAGAACTCTTCAAATGGGGTTAGTGGCATTTCCACTGGGACAATGCACCAGTCCACAACTCCATCCTTGTCACAGATTATTTGATGGGCATCAAGACAGTTCCTCAGCCTCCCTATAGTCCAGACCTTGCTCCCTGTGACTTATTGTTATTCCCTAAGCTCAGAGGCTGTCCTTATGAGACAATTGAGGAGATGAAAGGGGCTGTGATGAAGGTCATTGCTGCGCTCACACAAGAGGACTTCCATGGGGCCTTCCAGAAGTTGTTGGAACAGTACAAGTGCATTGCAGCCGGAGGAGATTACTTCAAAGGGGACTAGAGTTTCATGTGTGTACTATCAATAAAAGTGCCCATACAAAAAAAGTCTGGAAACTTATCTAATGATCCTCATATTTAAGTGAAGCTAATGTTGCAAATTTTCAAAACAATGGAAAAATCTGAATTTCATGGATTGATAAAGCATTGCTTTCTGATGGGAAAAAATATTGTTCAAGCAAAGCAATAGCTTGATAAGTGTTATTTGGACTCTGCTCCATCGGAAACAATGGCTAACAAGTGGTATACTGACATTAAACACAGTCGTACAGACACAAATGAGGCTGAACGCTCAGGTCATCCAAATTTGGCAGTTGTCCCAGAAAACACCAAAAAACACCACAAACTTATTTTAGCCAATTGTAAATTGAAGTTGCATGAGATAGAAGAGGACTTGAAAATATCAGAAGGCAGTGTATTCACCATTTTGCATAAACATTTGACAATGAGGAAGCTGTGTTCAAAGTGGGTGATGCTTTTGCTCACAGTCAATCAGAAAAATGTGGCAATGATTCAGTGTTGTTTGCAACTGTTTCAACACAATGAAAAGGAGTTTTTGTGTGAATATGTGACAATGGATGAAACATGGATCCACCAATTAACTCCGGAGTCAAATCAGTAGATAAAAGGTGTCCAAAGCAACCAAAGACACAAACATCAACAGCCAAGGTTTTGGCCTCTGTATTTTAGGATATGCAGGTATTTTTTTTTTTCATCGATTACCTTCAGAAAAGAAGAACCATCAATAGTAAATATTATATAGCATATTTTGTGTATTTAAAGGAAGAAATTGCCAAAAAAGTCACAAATAAAGAAGAAAAAGTGCTCTTTTACCAAGACAATGCATTATGTCACAAGTTGATCATAAAAATGATAAAACTAAATGAATTGTACTTCGAATTGCTTCCACACCCACCCTATTCTCCAGATCTGACCCCCAGTTATTACTGGCTGTTTGCAAACCTCCAAAGAATACTCCAGGGAAAGAGATTTGGCACCAATGAAGCAGTGATATTGGAAACTGAGGTGTATTTTGAGTCCAAAGACAAATCGTTCAACAAAAAAGTCATCAAATTGTTAGACAAGCATTGGAATCAGTGTATCAAATTAGAAGGAGACTATGTAGATAAATAAAGTCGAGTTTTGCCTAAAGGTTGTTGTTTTATTAGTTAGGGACTTATTGAGTGATCTGTTAACAATACAATCAAAAGTAACAAAATTCATTAGAAATCATCATCAACATCTGACTCTCTCCATCCGACCTCATCATCCATCATTTCCCAGCAAGTCTTATTGAGTGATGTGAAAACAATACAGTCAAAAGTAATAAAAATCATTAGAAATCATCATCATCATATCTTATCATCTATCATTTCCCAGCAAGTCTCATTGAGTGATGTGTAAACAATACAATCAAAAGTAATAAAATTCATTAGAAATCATCATCATCATCTGACCTTATCACCCATCATTTCCCAGCAAGTCTTATTGAGTGATGTGTAAACAATACAGTCAAAAGTAATAAAATTGATTAGAAATCATTATCAACATCTGACTCTCTCCATCTGACCTTATCATCCATCATTTCCCAGCAAGTCTGGTGTGTCCATGTATAGGGGTCCATAGAAGAATGTCACTTAAGAGTTTCTCCTTGCTTCTTCAGTACTGCTTTTTATGTACTGTTCATTTTACTTGGATGATTTTTGAGATTAGAGGTAAGTGGCTGGACAGCTGCTGTTTGTGGCGAATTGCTTTCAGGATTTGTTCAAAACAGTATGTTGCATTCTTGAGTAGTTCTGATCAAGCTTTGTCTCCATCCGTTTTGTTAGATTCCATGTGGTGCATCTACGTAGATATGTCAATATGGAAAAAATAACATTTTATTGGATAGATCAGATTTCCATAGGATCAATAACCTGTCAATAGGAGTCCACACCTTTGCTAGGTGTATGTTGACATCGCTTTCAGTAGATGAAATAGTGTTGCCGAAGTATGTGATTTTGTCTACTAATTTTAGAGGTTTGCTACTTGCACCATTCTATGTAGTAAGAATTCTGCTTGGGCAGGTGTATTTCTGAGAAGTGCTAGATCATCTGAGTAGTCAGTGGCTGTTACAGTTTCTGCAGTATATTGTCTGCTTCTTGCCTTTTTTGGTGTAAAACCATTTTCTTTTATTAGATCAATCAACATTTGCAGTACATAGTCTAGGCAGATTATAAGCATATATGTTGTAAATGTATCTGCTAGCAAAATTTAAGCAACGATATCAAAGAAGTCAGTGTTGATATCAGATGAGCAGACCATTGCTTTTGTGTTTTTGTAGAGCATCATTATAATTGTAATAGTCTGCATTTAGAATTGAATACTTTGAAGAAATCTATGAACAATAATGTTGCCTCAAGAATGTACTCCTTTGATGATTTGGTGGAGAGTCAGAATCTGTAAAGTGTTGATTGATTTCTTTGAAAACTGTTCTGATTTTTCTTAAGAATCTTCTCAATTACAGGTTGGTTGGATTGAGTTTTATGGCATATCAGCCTTTGTAGGTTATTTAATGTCAAATCCATTTTTATACAAATAATTAGTTCTATTTCAAACAATTCAGTTTAGCATGAATACACATTAATTGTCAAAAACATTTCTATTTCAAGTTATTCAGTTTATTCAAACAGTTCTAATTCAGGTAATTCAGTTTAGTATAAGTACAGATTTTCTTTACACACAGTTAAATGTCAAAAAAGTTCTATATTAAACTATTCAGTTTAGTGTAAGCAGAGTTTTAATGTCAAAAACAGTTCCATTTCAAACAACTCATTTTAGCATAAGCACACAGTTTAAATGTAAGTACAATTTAATTGTAAAAACATTTCTATTTCAAGCTGTTCAGTTTAGTCAAACAGTTTTAATTCAAACAATTCAGTTTAGTATAAGCATGCAGTTAGTTCTATTTTACCCATAGATAGGACCCCATCAGGTACTACCATTCCAGGCCAGAGTGGACATGGGAGCGATGGCAATGAAGGGGTACTCAGTATTCCCCAAAACTCCAGCATTACTGGAACCTTACCAGTAGATTGTTTAGTGTCATATCTTGGACACTTGTTTGGGGGGGGGTCTTACACCTCTGCAGAGAAGCAGTCGGTGTATTCTACAACCCCAGTCGACTGGGCATAATTACAGGTTGGATATAATTAAGCAGTATAGCATTACAAACCTTAGCAGCAATAATAGTAAGAGTTATGCCTTTGTTGTTCCTGGAGATTCTGAAGTCACCTTTCTTGGAAACGAGTGAGAATGTAGCCTTTTGTTTAAATCTCCATTGCTTTTCGACAGTATTGGATAATAGAAGAAGTACGTCATCAAATTTTGAAATCCATACTTCAGAAGGTATTTCATTGAGGCCTGCAGCTTTCCTGCTTTTAATTTTTTTGTACTGTGTAAAGTTGTTCTTCTTGGAACTGACCAAGTTTGATGTCTAGTTAGCTACAACCTTCTTGGAGAGGTTTGTCAATAACTTCAACAGGGTTTCCAGGTAGACTCCTGAAATGTTCTTTCCACGTCTGATGTTGTTCTTTTTTGCTGGCAGCTTTTAGTTTTGCCCTCAAGGTACTCTTCCTTCTACTCACTTCATTTACTGCTTGCCATGCTAATTTTGATTGTCTTCTACCAAATCGGATTTTATTGATATAGTTTTTCATGTTTTTCTCTAATTGCTATTGACTCTCATGGAATTCTACATTTTGTTCTTGGTTTGGTTAGAATGTATTCAGCTGCTTCTTCTGTATGGGCAGTAACAAAGTTTTCATATTCATCATTTGGATAATGTCTTTCAGATGTCTCCTTAAGAGTATCCAATTTGTTTCTTACAGTCACCATATATTGATTTCTAATATCATGATTGGTGAGTGAGGACCAGTCATATTGTGAAGCCTTGACCATTTGTTTCTTATTTCTGCATAGACTTAAGCGTATTTTTGCCAAGACAATTCTGTAATCAGAAAATACTCTGCTGAGACAAATATCCATTTATACTTGGCCATTGGCCTTATGAGTAGAGTGTTTGCCAATGGCCCAGGAGACCAGGATTCAATCCTAGGTAGAGTCATACCAAAGACTTGTTGCTACCTTGCTTAATACTCAGCATTATAAGGTAAGGATTAAGGGTAAAGTGGAACAATTCAGGAAAAGAGTAGCACCCTCCCCTACATCTCAGTGCAGTAGCTATTGAAAAGGGAGCCTTCGGGTCACCCTCGACTAAGGTCGCCAACTTTACTTTTTACTAGTATTGTTGTATTTTATTTCTAGTTTGCTATAGTAGTAAATATGTTCTATATAATGCTCAGCTGCAGATGTTTTCAGCTCAGGTAACTGATTTACTGTATTTAAAGTCTTAATATTAAATGTTGCTATGTTGACAATGCTTTTTTTCATTTAAGTAATTTTGGTTTGGGTTTGGGCTCTGTAGCTGATTTTTTTAACACTGGAGCCGAAGCTCCAACCTCAAGAGAATATAACCCTTGTTTACTTGTGTAAAGGATGATGTGGTTTGGACATATAGTTTGAATTAGAGTCATGGTAATCTTTCATTGACTGTTTTTTGTCCTCATCAATAAATGCCACCCTTATAGATAAGTAACAGTAATTTCCTGACTGAACTATTTGATCCTGGCCATTAACTTATGAGGTTCTTCCACCCAACATCTAGTAAAGCACACTGTTCACCCAACTTTGGATTCATCCACCTTACTTAAGTTTCTTAATGGATACAAATTACTGAAGTCTATCAATATATTCATGATTTCACTATTATAATTGATCCTTGGTAAGGTGAAATTTATCTTAAATCAAAATTGTCAGCAATTGTTTGCCTATTTGTTACTGTTAAATAGAAGATTCTATTAGAGCCAAAGAAACCATTTTCAGAACTACCAATAGTTCTATGACTAAGATAATGTTTTTGTTTTGTTTTATGGCATATCAACCACAAAGGGTCATTTAATGCCGGCTCAGTTTTTGAAGTAAATTGATGGTATTTCATTTTTTATTATATTTTTGGTATATTTTGTGGAAAAAAAAAGTTCTTTTTTGTTTTAGTTTTTTTAAGTATTTCTTTAAACAAATTTTTTTTCATATATTTTTGTTTGAACATTTATTATAAGTATTTTTTAACATTTTGGGGGGGTTTGTTTTGTTTTTTTTTACATTTTGCTGTATTGGTGAACTTCTTTTCAGTATCCAAGTAAGTTTTTTGGGTTTATTTGATAGAAAATTTGTTTTAAGTTTGTTGTAAGGTTATATTTTTGTTGTATCAGTTTTAAGTCTATGCATTCTGTTAATATGTGTTTAATAGCATACGGCTTTTGGTATGGTAAGTAATATCAGGCCTCTTCTTTTTGAGGAGATATGAATGGGTAATGTGTGAGTGTCCTATTCTTAATCTTGATAATATTATTTTTTCTTTTCTAGATATTTGGGTTTGATTTTTTTGTGATTTTCCTATTTGTGGCATTATTTCGTGTAGTTTATTGTTCTGGAAGTTATCCCAGTAAATCTGCCATTTTTGTTTTGTATAAATGTTTATGGTTCTTTTTAAGTCTGTAAAAGGGATTTTGAAGTGTATGTCGAGTGGATTGTTCTGTGCTGTTTTTGCTGCTGAGTTCGCCATTTCATTTCCCTGGATTCCAAAGTGACTTGGTATCCAGCATAATATAATTTCTTTTTTGGTTACACAAATTATTTAATTTGGTAAGCAATTCTGCTATTAATGGGTTGTTAAATTTTTTTTCCTTGATTGCTACTATGGCAGATTGGGAGTCAGAAAATACTATGCGTTTGGTGTTCCTGCTCTAGGTTTATTGCATAGACCTCTGCGCAGAAAATTGAGGTTTCTCTTGGGAGATGTTTTTTGATTTGCATTTTTCTATGGATGATGGCTGCACTGGTTGTCGCATTGTTTTGTTTAGATCCATCAGTGAAGATATGGATGTAGTTGGGATATTTTTCTTTGATTTTTTGGAGTTTTTCTTGGAATGTTATTGGGTGGGTTGGTGGCTTTTTTGTCGTGTTTACAGAGACTCAAGTCTGTTTTCGGGGTTATGATTTTCCGGGGGGTGGGGGCGTGGATAAAGTTGTTTTATGAATTTTAGTTATTGGTAAGGCTGCTTCCTTATAGATAGGTTCCATTCTGAGTCCAAAAGTTTTAATTGGATTTTCATTTTTTTGGAAAAGATCTTTATATTTGGGATAAAAGGTGCTGTTGTGTGCGGGATTGTTGAAGTCGGCCTTTAATTTTGTGTAGTATTTTAGTGCCAAGTTGTTGCATTTGAGCTTTGGCGGGGGTTCATTTGCTTCGGCATATAGGCTTTCTACTGGAGTTGTTTTGAAAGCACCTAGTGCCAGTCTTAGTCCAGTATGATAAATAGGGTTTAATGGTTTTAAGTAAGATTTTCTTGCAGATTGATAAATAAAGCAACTATAATCTATTTTGGATCGAATTAAGGATCGGTATAATTTTAATAAAGTGTTTTTGTTGGCTCCCCAATTTGTATGGGCTATAACACAAAGGAGTTGTAATGCTTTATTGCATTTTGTTTTTATGTAGTTGATGTGTGGAATGAAGTTCAGTTTTTTGTCAAATATAAGTCCAAGATGTTTATGTTGGTCTACAAATGGGATATTTTCTTTTTTGATAGTAAGTGTTGGATTGTTGTGAAGTTTTTGTTGGTTACTGAAGTGGATGTATTTTGTTTTAGTTTTTGAGAATTTAAAGCCATTTTCTGTAGCCCATTTGCTGATTTTATTGATGTTGTGTTGTAGTTTTCTTTCAAGAGTAGGGATATATTTTAATTTATAGCTGATTGAGCAGTTGTCAACATATAAAGATCCATATATGTCAGGTGAGAGTTCTTTTATTATATTGTTTATTTTCATGTTGAAAAGAGTGGTTGATAGAATGCTGCCTTGTGATACACCTTCTTGGTTTTTTTAAATCGGATAGAGTGGAAGGTTCTATCTGTTAAAAAATTCTTAATAAATTTTGGTAATCTGCCTCTTAGTTTAAGATCATATAGGTCTTTTATGATACCAAATTTCCATGTAGTGTCATAAGCTTTTTCTAAGTCGAAGAAGATGGTTATGGTATGTTCTTTTTTTATAAAGCCTTCTCTTATATAATTTTTGAGGTTTGTTAAGTGGTCTATGCAACCTGTTTTTTTTTTTGTAGCCACATTGTTTATTTGATATTAGGTTATTGGTTTCTAAATACCAGACTAGACATTGATTAACCATTCTTTCTAGGGTTTTGCATAGGCAGCTGGTGAGTGCTATTGGACGATAGTTTTCAGGGTATGAAGTATTTTTTCCTGGTTTCGGTATGGGGATTATTGTAGCTTATTTCCAAGATTTAGGGAATTGTTTTCCTGTCCAAATGTTATTGTATGTTTCAAGTAGGAGTTCTAAGGATTTTTGAGGAATTTGTTTTAGGAAGCTGTAGTGAACTTCATCAGGTCCTACTGCTGAATTGTGAGATTTTTCTATGACAGTTTTTTAATTCTGTCATTGAGAAGTTCTCATTGTATACTTCTTGGTTTTTTGAATTTAGATTTATTTTGTATTCTTCTTTGTTTTTTTTTCAATATTTTGAAATTGTTTGTTGTAGTGTTTAGATGGAGGAACTGTCTGAGAATATTTTGGCTAATTTGTTGGCTATCACCTTTTTTTCTGTTATTTCGCTGTTTTTTGTGATAAGGTGTTTAATTGGGAGAGGATTATGTTTCCTGGAGAATTTTCTAATCATTTTCCATATTGTTTTCGGTTTAGTGGAGGTATTAATTTTACTTATATACTCCTGCCAGCATTTCTTTTTTGTTTGTTTATTGTTTTGCGAGCTTTTGCTCTCTTTTGTTTATATTCAATTTTTGGTGGTAGGTTTTTTTTTTTTAATTTTCTTAAAGCTGCCTTTCTTTGTTGGATTGCTTTTTTGCATTCTGCATTAAACCAAGGTTTATTTTTTTTTTTGTTAGGGATAGAGTTTTTGAGGATACATGCTTCAGCTATAGTGATCAGAGTTTTTGTGAATTTTTCTATTGTATGGATTTTTCCTTATATGAGTTGTATTGAGCAGAGTTGGCGGAATTTTTCCCAGTTTTCTTTATTTGTGTTCCATCTAGGAGTGTGATTATATTATTTTGGATCATAATTGGATAATGATTGCTTCCACATATATTGTCATAGGTGCTCTATGTATATTCCATGAAGTTGGATGATCACACAAGGTGAGGTCAATGGAACTTGGTGATCCATTTGTTGGATTTTTGTGTGGCCTCTTTTTGATTTGACAAGGCATAGATTTTAATCATTTATTAGTTGTTCAATTTTGCTTCTTTTTGTATCTGTTTGTTGGCTTCCCCATAAGGTGTTATGACTATTGAAGTCACCTAAGAGGATGAAGGGTTTATTGAGCTGTTTAATTAGATTTTTGAGTTCGGTTTCATTGATTTGTTCATGTGGAGGTACATATATATGGAGCAGATAGTGATGGTTTTATGTAGCGTGACTTGTGTTGCAACTACTTGGAGTTTTGACTTTATAGGAAATTGGCTTTGAGGTATATCATTTCTTACAGAAATCGATGTGCTTCCGTTGGCCCGATGTCCTGTATTATGGATGTAGTGGTACTGTTCATAATTAAGAGTTTTCAGGTTGTGGTTTTCTTTTAGGAATGTTTCCTGAAGGCAGATGGTGGCAGGATTTAAAAGAGATATCAGTATAAGTAGTTCATTGAAGTTTGGTTTGATACCATGACAGTTCCATTGAATAATATTGTGTGTTTTAGATGAATTAGTTTGTTTGCTGTTGGTGTTCATTTGTGTTATGATTTCTGCTGGTGGAGGGGTTTTGAACTTTAGTACTTACTGTTTCGCTGTATGATTTTGTTTGTTTTGGTCCCATTGTAGTTCCTTGTAGAGGAGATGTTTTGTGAGTCAGGTTTGGTTTGTGGACTGGTTGTGTTTGGTGGGTATAGTGTCTTTGGTCTCCATCCTATCCAAGGGTCGGGGGGTACTTTCGGTTATATTTTTGTAATTTTCAGATTGTTTCATTTTTCCTGGGGAAGATTTTATTTTGCTTTTAGTTCTGTTTTTGGAGGTTGATCGATGACTTGATTGGCTCCTTTTTTGGTTTGCATTTTCTATAAGGTAGGTTTTATTTAAAGGTTTGGTTGTGGTTTTGTTTTCCATTTGGTTTTGTTCTGTTTCAGTGAGGGATGTGGTTCTATTCTGTGTATTTTGACAACTTGAAGTAAATTCTTTACAGGGGTAAATTCTTTTTTGGGGTTTGGTTGGTTTTTATTAGGGTTTTTGTGTGGAGAGATGGTTCTTATTTCTTCTCTTGGAGGTTGCTTAGAGGGATTTGTTTCAATGTATTTTGATGTTTTTTCCAGTTTATGTTCAGTCATAGGTTTAGGGTTTGTACTGTTGGAGGAGAGTTTTAAGAGTATGGGTTTTATTTCTTGGATGAATTCTGGCCAGTCTTTAGGTCCTAGTATGAGTAATTTGGAGATTAGTTCTTGGTAGTTTTCTTCTTTTTTACTCTCTGTTTTTGGGTTGTTTTGGGAGATTTGGGAATAGGCTTTGTTTTTTATGTAGCCTTCAACTATTTTCCGGGCTTCTGGATAGGGAATATTTCTTGTGTGTTTTATGGTTAAAATTTCTTTTTCTTTTTTCCAGGCTGTGCATGATCTGGTACTATTTACCAACCCCTCCGCTCGGGCAGGATATGACACAAGGTCAATTTTTAAGCGGAGTTTAACAGGTTTGAATTCAAAGTTTTCCTTCTCCTAGACTAGTTGCCTCACCAAGGCTGAAGAACCTAGTCCGTCCTACTATTTACCCATAGCTGGAGGGAGAATAAGGGGGTTCATACCTTTCCCAAGGGTATTTGCCCGAAAGTGAACGTAATAGCGCGACTGGAGTACGAACTCGCATACTACGATTCCGCAGTTCATCGCTTTAACCATTACACCATGTGCATGATCTGGTATAGGATGGATGGTCTTCACCGCAGTTGGCACATCTGTTGTTGAGATTGCAGTTGATGGTGGCATGGTTTGGTTCTCGCTCTCCACATTTACCACATATAGTATGTTCATTGCATACACTCCCATGATGGCCAAATTTTTGGCATTTAAAACATCAGAGTGGATTTGGGACATATTTTTCAATTTTTTCATTGATGTAGCCAATTTTGATTTCTTTCGGGGTTGTAGGTGAGTTGAAGGTTCATATATACATGTTTATATTGTTTGGTTTTCTTTTTTGATGGTAATTCTTTTTATGTCAGTTACACCTTGGTTTTTTAGTTCATCTAATATTTCTTCTCTTGAACACTGAGAGAGTTCTCTATTTTTTATAACTCCTTTAGGGGATGTGCCTAGGGGGAAATCCATTCGCCTAGTAACATCAGGACTACATAGCCAGTATACTCATGCTGATGGTAGACAGTTTTAATTTTGTCCCTGGGTTTTCATTCCCAAGATAATTACTTACCCAGGGACAGAAAGGAGAATAGGTCTTTCCTCAGCATGATTGACCCTTCAGATTTTTAAAAAAATCTGAAAGAGGGCTGACATGACCAGCCGATTGATCGGATCGGGTCTCTTCGACCACCTGTCTAGCCCAGTAAGGGCCAAAGTGGAGTGTTGCAAGCCACATGACCTCTTTGGTTACCAGGTCATTGACTGCTCAGCCATCAGGATCCCGTGCTCAAGCATTACGGGCCGCCACCCATGGCCAACAGGTAGCCTCATAGGAGGAGGGTTTACCCATCTGCAGAGGTGCAGTCAGCGTATTCTACAGCCCCAGCTGACAGGGCGGTATGACTAAGATAAGCAAACTGGAATATTCTATGCATTACTGAAATAAACATTTCCTAATCCATACATCAGCTATCAAAACTTGTAACATTAGAAAAGAAGCATAAATCATTAAACAGGATATTGTAAGGCCATCATATACCATAGCAGAAGTATCCAATGATGCTTATGAAAAAAAAAAGAAAAAGAAAAAAACAAGATACAAAATATTTTCATGAATAACTGATATATATTTTACCAACAGTCTCCAGATGCAGAAATATGAGGATGACATAAATACATAGCAAAAAAATTTTGAACATAGACAAAAATTCTGGTTAGTGTTGAAGAGTCTATTTGTGCCGATATTTCTTGTTCTTCCATCTTTTATAAATATGTAAAGTCCTATTTTGCAGTTTAAACATCCACTGAATAGCTGGCTATGTGAAAAACATGGATCTGAACTTATCTGCACTAGCATTTATGATATTGAAAACATTTTTTGAAATTCCTATTAAAAACTTTCTGATATTCTGTTTAACAAAGAATTTTTAATTTGATGACCTCCAGTGACATAAAAATCCTTGGAGTCAACCTCATATATTCTATACTGGAGATCAAATCAATACCTAAGCAAAAAATATCAGGTTTCTTAGACTTGACCCTAAACAAACAGACTTCAGCATAAGAGTATAAATGAACATAAATTTGGTTTGAAATGAGAAACAAGTGGATTTATGAATTAAGCATAAAATAACAGATGACGTATCCATGATAGTGTATTAATCATAAAAAAAAGATATAAAATAAAACAAAAAAACAAAACAGATTCAGGGAATATGTTTAAAACAAATAGAGATTTCATTAAACAGGAACAAAATTATTACGTCATAAAAATTATATTTACAAACATTTTTGAATATGACTTTGTTACATTCTTATGAACAAAACAAATATGTAAACAAAACTAAAAAGAGATGGGCTTGTGGTGTACAAGAAAACAAATAGGTTTATCTAACCACAGGCAGAGACATGCTTCTATTGACCAGGAAAAGAAGCTGTTTTGACTGTGTGCAACCGTCAAATACACATCCATGTGTGTTATGGCCAACTCAAGTTTGTCCTTATTGTCTCTCACATGTATCTGCTTTTCCAGTCCCTACAATCCCACAATACACTGTCAATTCCCTTTCTATCCTTCGGTGAATGACTTTGATATTTTTTATTAGGTTTGATCCTAACAGACTTCAAGTTTTTTTTTTTGTGAAATTGTATAAGATAAATATGGGGCTACTCTTCATAAAATATTTAAAAATTGCATTTGAAGTTAAATCTCATGTTAATTTTGGAGATTTAAGATAAAAATAAAACCTTACTTGTAAATAACTCAGACCATTAATAGTTTGATAAATCATTAACTAGCTGAAAATTTTATCAAATTTATCTGTTCTATTTTTTATTACAGCAATAAACAACACAGGCAAAACAGCAAACTATGTTTTGTGAAGACTTGTAAGTTATAAACATCATTAAGGGATTAATGATTTTAGTCTCCTGGTGGTCAATATGAAAAAGTTTTAATTTTTGGTAAACTGGGAAAAAAGTTATTTATAAAAGTCATAATTTTTATCTCTGGTTAGAAAAGTTTGAACTGTATATCTACTTTATACAGTTAAAGAAAAAGGTAAAGAGTCAGTATAGTTGACCTGATGGATATAAAGTTTAGTATTATACTTGCATTATGAATTAAACCCTTTACTAAAAAAGTTAAAATGTTTTGGAATCCCATTACTAACTACAGAAAATTTAGTGGCTATAGCTCTAACTTACTCAGAGTTATGCAATGATAGATGAACAAAAAAGACTTTTGGTGAATTATAGAGAGATTTACAGTGGCACTTAGCATCTCAAATTTGTAGATTTATTCAGTTAAATTTGAAGGTCATAGTGACTCATTTATATATTATTTTTCAATAATTATCAAGAATGCTTTACAATTAGGAAATATATTAGATAAATGAAACAAATTTCTTATATTTGAATATTTCAATGTGTATTTGCAGAATACAGTCAAATGCAAATAGACCTTGACTTAGTCAAACCAATAGTATCTGACACTACCACTGACTGTAAATTAAAATCAGCACATAAATTCATTGCATATTTCTATCTCATGACTTCTTTATGGTTATATTTTTAATGCAAAACTTTTACATTTATATATATAGTTTTATAAAATCATTATATGTTATTAAGAACACAGAATAATTATGTATATGAATTTGCTAAAGAGCTTATTTGCTTAGAAAGAAAATGAGAGAGAGAGAGAAATAAAGAGTTATGGATCTGACTGGTAATTGTTAATGGAATAACAAGCTGTTGCTTAGGTAACTAGAATCCATACACTTAAATCCATATCATAGCCTTCCAAATTCTTGTATAAAAAAAAACAACAAATATTCTGGTTTTATGAAATGAATGGCTTAATTTGGAATTAAGGAGAAATAGAAACAGTTCTTTAAAGAATATTTTCTAATCAACTTAAGTTAAATAAGTTGATTATTAACAGTATTTCACTATCATTGTTCTTTAACTTAAGATGGTAATAAAAGTAAAACTGTTTGATGAAGCCACAGTCATATTGTTTCATGAAACATTTAAGTGTTTCTCGACCTTTTCTTCCTTGTGGCCTATTTTTGGTGTCAAAACATTTTAGGTCCACATGAGTACAAATACAAGTTCCATGTAACAGGAAATACATTTTATTTACAAAAGCAAAATTAAGAAAATATAAACCTTCACTAATGACTACACTATTTCTGGCATTTATCTAAAGTAAAGACATTTGTGTTTTCATGATTTAATGCTCATGGGAAAAAAAATAAAATAAAATTTCAAAGCTCAGCTATTTTCTTGGCACCAACTCCAGGCTCATTCTGAAAATTTCTCTGACCTACATAGAGAATCACTGATTTAACTAATCGGAGATTTGTTCAGATTATATCAATGATTTCTTTATAATTTGGGATCAAGAAAAGTGAACACAAGACAAGATCTTTAGATGGCAGATGAATCTAATTGTCAACCATGAATAATATTCAACAGATAAAGTGAAAAGATAAATGTAAATTGGGTTGCAAAAACAAAATTTAAAAAAAAAGAGAACTATCAATAGGTATTAACAACTTTAACAAATATAAATTGAAAGTTGAAATCACGTAATGGTTGATGCTCATCTATGAATATTGAGCAAAGTAGAGATAGATTTTTACAATTAGTTACACAAGCCTCATTTTGTAAAAAATCTTAATAGTTTTAAAAAAAAGCAAAATCAATTTTTTTTTTTCAGAATATTTTTTCCATGCATGTAAATTCTGCATTGTTTGGAATTGGTTTATCTCAAAAATATTTGGTTTTACGCTGTTAAAATTAGCTGCAAATCAAACAGGGTGCACCAAGCTTGAACAAAGTAGTGGCTGAGAATTTTGAAGAAAAAAAATTGTTTTAATCAAAAAAATTTTTGCAAATGGGCAAAACAGATTTACTACTATGAGTTTGAGTTAAAAAAACAGTCTATGGAATGGAAACTGACTCATTGGTAAAAAAAAAGGCTTTTGGGTGCAGTGGTCTGTAAATAAGGTCATGCTGACAGTCTTTTGGGACATGAAAAACCTATCATCATTAATTTCCTTGAAAAAGATGCAACTGTAAACAGTGCTTCCTATTGCCAACTTTTTAGGCAAAATTCACCTTATTTATTGAATGACTCATATATACTAACTTTTCTAACAAAATAATATTTACGCTTTAAGAATTATTCTATAATACTCCTCTTACAAACCTCAAAATATTATATGATCTTGCCCATTACAAAAAAAATTGAAAGAAAAAAAAAGAATGGTCAAATCTACTTTCAATAACAAAGTAGAAGATAATACCACTTAATCATTTTGTTGAGATTTAAGTTACATTTCAAATAAATTTGATGTATAAGAACTTCTGAAATTTGAAATTTCAGACACTTGATATCTTACTTAACATTTGTTTTTGCTGTGATCTCATTGTTTTTGAAAACTGATATAAAATAAGTAGAGATGATTCTTTTTTCTATATAGTGAAATTTGCAAAGTAGATCAAGTGACCTATTGGACAGAAGCTATTTGTACCTCCACAAAATTATTACAATGGTAAGTATAAGGTAAATTTTTAAAATGGTATGTTGATCTTAGGCAAATATTTTATACCTAATACACCCCATATTCAATGTATCAATTTTTAAAAGAGGAAGCTGATAGCATGCCAGATATAATGTATCATTATAGCAGTCATGAAAAAAATTAATTATTGTTTTTAAATGGTAAACACTGATGAATAATATTATGTTACAATTATGTAATAAATTATTGCAGTAAATTAAAGTATCCAAATATGACCCCCCCCCACATCAGCAATTGGTTGAATAATATCACTGCTGTTCTTCTACAAGGATGGCTTTGGCATTAAATAGCTCATAAGTTGATATGCAATTAAACCAAGAAGCCAAAACAAATCTAAAGTGTCCAAGTTTTGATAGAATGCAGAAGATATTTTCATATCAGTTTCATGTTGATGATAAAGCCTAGATTCACTTAGAAATGCTCTGTAAGTGCATACCATTTCAAGTTATCTTCAAGATTTATCTTCACCAATTACAAAAGGAATAAAAACAAATCCAGAAAGGAGGAAAATTAATAGACTTTATAAGCAAAGTACATTCACTTTGCAAAAGGACATCTTAAAATTACTTGTCATTAATTCTGATCACATGGTTATATCATAGTGAAAGAATGAATGAAAAGACCATTAATGTTGAAGCTCTTTTGTGCTGATAGCTATTACTTAATAATATGACTTGCTGAAGGGGAAAATATCTCTAACTCCAATGTCCTTTCTTTGATTGTCATTTCTGTTCTAATAAAATCTTAAATAGCAAATTTGTAACAGATTTATCTTATTAAATGAAGCAATGTTGCCTAGCAGAAAATTGACAGATCACCATGGTAACAGACACTTTATGCTTATTCTTTTAACATATAACCATGTCTTGCAGTCATATAGTTCAACTTGAACAATAAAAAAATTAACAATGAAAACAATTTCCATGAGCATAACTGTCTGATTTATTCAGATATTTTCTTTTACTAACTATTCTACTAAAGTATAGTGATTTGTGATTAAAAAAAAATAATAGTGATATGTAGGCTGACAGAGAAAAGAAAAATGATATCAAAAATGCATGTGTTTATTTTAAGTTAGATCTTAAGTTTATACCATACATTAAAAAAATATAAAAGTATGTTTTAGAAAAAAAATCTTTCAGATGAAAATACAAAATATCATTTAATATAAAAAGAATTTATATATATCTACTATTTTAAGGTTTGCAATTATGCTATTAGTTTTAATATCCATACTTTCTCTTGAAGCTAAAATTTTGGTTTTATAGTGTTTTGATCCTTGGGAACTACATTAACCCTGCTTATTTGTATGGTCTTTAATATTTGCTTTCTCATTAGTCTATTTTTTTGTGATTTTGTTCTTGATATTGAGGGGTCTTTGGATTGACATGAAGAGGGGTTTGATATTTTCACTCATTTTGGTTCAGTTATTGGTTAAGCATGACTTATTTTGGTGTTCAGGAAAGGTTTGAGTTTGGTTGGGGTAATTAAAATTTATTTTGCTCTGGTGTTTGGTTCTGGATTTATTTTGGGGACTGACCTTTGTGATTTTTCTTTTATTCTAGTTGGAGATTTTAAGTTTGGGTTTTTTTTTGTTGTTATTTGATTTCAGCTGGAGGTATTTTTTTTAATGATGTAATTGAAATTTTGGCCAGTCATTTGGTCCTTGTTGAACTAGTTTTTCAATGAGAGCTCTGTATCTATCTAACTGACTGAACTTGTCTTCTGTGTTATATTGGTGTAGCACTTATCTTTTATATAGGATTCCACTATTTTCCTTACTTCTAGAAATGGTATATTTCTTCTATATTTCATTTCCATGATTTCCCTTTCTCTTTTTTATATATTAGTTCTTGAAAAGGTTGGGTGGTTCTCTTGATTGTTTGAGCATTTAGTTTTGTTGGGACACTCTTCCTTCATGTGATCAGGATCTTTTTGGCTGCACCATCCACATGTCAGATGTCTTCTGTGGCTCTCCTTGTGGTGTCATATTTTTAACATTTAAAGCACCTTAAGGGTGTGGGGGTGTATTGTCCTACCTTTTCAAAGAAGTATCCAATTTTTACTTCCTTAGGAATTATGGATTCGTTTAATGTCAAAATGTGTGTTTGTATTTCTTCACCACCCCTTTTAGTGGTTATCCTTTTGTAGGCCCCTTCCTTTCCTAAGGCTGTTTGTATTTCTTCTATCTTGTATTTTTTCTATCAAGAAAGAGGACAGTTTGGCTAAAGGAGTCTCTTCTAGTAATTTGATTACAATAAATCTATGGAATTCTGTTATTTCATTTTCTGTATCAGATTCAGAGAGGTTTCGCTTGGGTTTTCTCATTTGTATTTTCCATATATTCCAAGTCCTGTGCTCCACCACCCATCATGGAATCAAACTTCTGTTGTGAATTTACCAAGGGGGATACCTTCAGACAGAGATACATGAGCCAGTATACTTGTGTCAATAGGAAGATTTTGAGCCCCTGTTGCTTTCAAGTTTTCAGAACTCTAAACCTTTGAGTTAAACAAAGTTTTGTTTCTCTTAATGCGGCTGACCCCCAGCCACTGCCTTCTAGCCCTTTTAAGACAAAAAGGCTTGCATGCTTGTTTGCCATAAGAGCAATTTGTTGAATATGGTATGACTTAATCATATAGGTGCTAGGGCTTGACATGACCAGCTGATTAATCAGGTCAAGCCTCTCCAATCGCTTGTCTAACCCAAGTAAGGGCCGAAGTAAGTTTCAGTTCATATGATCACTTAGTACCCATCAATTAATATGGGCTGCCATCTACAGCCACAGAGGTGCAGTTGGCATATTCTACAGTCACAGTCAACAGTGCAGGTTATTGATAGTCTCCAAGGATTTTTAACTTTACACAACAAACATCTTGTTTTAAATTTCTTGTATAACTTATAGATAACTGCCTAACAGGCAGTCCTTTCCTGAAAATGCATTCTAAAATGCTGTTGGCACAACAATAACAGAATTGTTTTTGTTTAATTCAAAAACTCAAAATACATTATCAACAGATATATTTTCTGGCAAGCTGACTGACAATGAAACCCCTAATACTGCTAAAAGCCTTAATAATAAACTTCAAAAGTTTTTCTACAAAATAGTATATCATGAGTGCCAATATCTTAACACTTTTTAATTAATAAATTTTTGAAATTATTTCTTTTATAGATACCTTAGATTTTAACTTGCAACAATAAAATTGATATCAGTACTTTTATATTGTCAAGTTACAAATCATTGATTTTAAGCAATAGGATTGAAAATGTACTTTGATGTTTAGACTATTTCTTTATTTTGAAAACTACAGGTTATAATGATACATATTATATAAAAGATAAAGGAAAAATGAAAAAAATTGTGCTATATATTACAATCAGAGTTATATTGAAAAATAAGAGGAGAGCAATTTACATAACTAACCACCACTAAATCATTTAGAAATGTATCTTTTAAAAACATTTAAGGTTCTTATTCATTTTTTTTTTTTTTTTGACAAAAATATTCAGTGATAACAATTCAGTAGTCTTGTAGGTCAATATGTGAGTTTATTTCAAAATAATGAATGAATTATATATTTCACCATCTTTGATAATTTTTTAAAAGGTGGAAAAGACCTGAAAATAATGAAACTGGAGATGTAACAAATATTGTTTATAAAATAGTAAACAATATCTCTTTAATCTTTAGAAGAATCTAATCAACCCAATGAAATGAATGACTAACAGGCAAATAGTGACAAACATCAATTTCAATTCACCTTTAATAATCAGAAAATAATTTAGAAGTTTGAAAATTTACATTTGTATTGTTTACCCCCAAGTGCATCTAAAAAATTTCTAAGATCCTTGGAAAAAATAAAACAACAAAAAACAATGTAAGTTTAATTTATCATTTAAAACCAGACAAAATCAATGAATATTGAATCTTATCCTTCACTCCAGTCATTATTTATTTAGCAATAATTTACTTTTGCCATTTTAAAAAAGAAATTATATGTTATACTTATAAGACAATAATGGGATGATATATTCAAGCATAATACATAAGATTATTCATGAAAATACATGGTATTGCACATACATTTTGTTGATTACTTGAACTCGTTTATTATTACCCTAATATTTTTATTTATGGCAACTGTTCTTACAAATAAAATCATATTCTTAAGAAAATATAGATGGTCTTCAATTTCTGGTTTTATTCAATAAAATAAAAAGTAAAAGTTACAAACAGCAATCAAATGGTTTTAACAATTTTAATCTTTCAAATCTATGGACTTGCAAAAAGCAGCAACTACATTTTTAAGCTTTGATTACTGCAACTTACTGTACACAGATGTAATAATTACAAACACAGTATTCTGTTTAAAAGTTAAGAACTTAATAACATAAAATACATATTTAATATTAACTTTTAAAGTAGTAAAGATAGTTCCTTAAGAGATAGAGAATATATTAAAAAACATTTAATCAAAATTATAATATGCATAATTCTACATGTAAGTAAATCAAAAATACTTACAAATAATCAGAAGGGAATTACAGAAATTGTATTAATAAATTACCTGATTCTGACCATATTCTTTCATTTTCCATAGGAAGTATAGCAACACCTTAAACTCTGCTTCATTTCAAAGCAGTTGGCCTTCTTGTTAAAAGAAAAGTCAAAGCATGCTGGGAAAGAAAAAGGAAGTGGAGGAGGAGGAAGAGGAGGAGGAGACAAGGTTTATTCTGTCTCAGAACTATAGCAGGTAAGGAAGTGCAAAGTTTACTTGAGTAAGTCTTAATGATACCTTATAGAGAAAATAATCATTCTTTGTCACAATGCTCATAGCCTAAAATTTACAACAAGCCTTCCCTCTGTTTATTTTACTGAAAGTTGACTCAGTTTGAGAAATTGTCCACTTTAGTGTCTGTTAGTTGCCATCAGTTTCTAAAATATTTTTGCTAGATACATCCATATTGAAATTATGCCAAATAAAACTAAACTGTAGTTATGGTATTTTGGTTGCAATACACTTCACCCTTTCTCAGGTGTCTGTTCTAATGATGTATATACATTCTTTTTTAAACATGTCACCTCTGGAATCAATCTAGCATTTCTTTTCTGATCAATGGCTCTAATATATTATCGATATTTATGTTTGATCTGTTGATCACACAATCTGAGCAATGTATATATGATAATGGTGCCTGTCAATTTAATTTTACCCCAGAAAGGTGGCTGTGTTTTACTCTCCTTCCATACATGATCAGCCATAACTGATTTTATGGTTTTTCTATGGTTTGCAGCAATCTGGTGTTACTCATTTTTAATACCTATACTTGGCCTGCTAATCACTGGTAAGCATAAATTTCAATTATGTATGTGAGTCACTAATCAGAAAAGAAATGCTAGATTTGAGGCAACTGGTTTCCCTGCCAATTGTCCCCTAAAAATAAGGTTTGAAAAAAAATCAGAAGAATATCAGAAAGTGATAGATAAAATTTGAAATTAGGAATAGCTGAGAAGGGAACACATCCATCGCTGTGGGATAAAGCCAAAATAATTGATAGGAGTAACAATGGAGAATAAGGCAGTTTAAAGAATCAGCAGACATACTTTGCTCAAGTCATGTGATCAGTAGGCCAATCTAAGATATCAATAATATATGAAAGCGATAAGAAAAGAAATGTTAGATTGGAGGTTCTAAGAATGTGGGTGTGAGGTGGGTATATTAGATATGAAGTTTGGAAAGAAACACGCATGGCCTGTTAAAACAAAATTCAACCTTTAAAAAAGTGAAACGGAGATGACCAAGGAAGGCTCAAATGTACAGCATATATAATGTAACAGGAAAGCAACACAAGACAGAATTTGTACAAATAAAATGAATCTAATATTCTGTCTAAAAATTACTAAGAAAAATTTCGATAAAATATCCTATAATTTGTTCCAGACTGAATTTAAAAGTTACTTAGAATCTCATTTTATCTAACAGTTATTTTTCTTTATTTTAGGTAAAGACAATCAATCTTCATTATCATCAATTTTGAAGAGTATTTTTCTTCAACTTAATTTTTGTGGCTTTTTTAAATCTAAATTTTTATTTTTTTGTAATTCATCATTTCTATAAAAGTTAGGAACCCTGTGCATCAGAAACATTAATAAAAAATAAACTCTTGTGAAACTCAAACTCATGTCCACTTTAAAAAAATCTTTTTCTCTACCAGTGGCTTTATCTAATCTAAAAAAAAAAAAAAAAAAAAAAAAAAAGCAGCCACAGCATCACATAATTTAAAACAATATATATTAACCTACTCAATACATTAATTTCTGATTTGTCTGTTTTAGTCAAAATTGGTAATAATAATTATTGACAACCTTCCTCTAAGAAATAGATAAAAATAAATATGTTAATAACACTACTAGTATATAAAAACAGCAAAGATGACACCAACAAACCAGAGATGAGAGTATTGGCTGAGTTTATAGGAATTATTTGGATTTCTATGATACCAAGGCTCCTGTAGTTCAGCTAGTGAACTGAACTGGATTTCCCAAAGATAAAAATTTCACCAGAAGATTATTCTTTATTGTTGTTGTAAGAATGCTTTCTTTATGGTTATTAAGAAAAACCAAAAATAAAACAGACCAACAACAATAAAAAGCAACTAAAATTACAATACAAAAAGAAAAATACTATCCAAAATTAGTAATAATAATGACCTATTTTATATCAGACATTAGTGAATGTATTGTCTATAAATGCCTCTTAAAAGAAAATTGACTTCAGATGTTTTTAAACAAACTTGAATAAAGTTTTACAAACAAGAAATGATCCTGATTAACAAAGAACTTCAGCTCAGCAACTTACAGAGACATTGACATTTTTTCTTTACCCCACAAAAATAAACATCAAAATCACTCATAAGTTGCTAAATATGATCACCTAAAAGTCATTCAAATTGTATTTATCATATGAATATAGATAAAACTTTAAAAAAGTTTTATGTAAATTGAAATTTAATTGTTTTTAACTGGCTCATAGACATAAGTCAAAATGTATTACCCTTAAAACAAGTAATAATCAAATTTTAAATATCACCAAATTGAAAAGAGTTATAAAAATTTCTAAGAGCTTGATATTCATTTGATATTTTGCATGTTGGAACTTTTAAGATTGTTTACAATTCTAGATTTGTAATATCATTTAATACATCATGGGAATAGTAGCAAATTTTCTTTTTGTTAATGTTATCAACATACTGTTACCTAAACATAAATCAATAACTAAAAACATACCATAAAATTGGAAATAATTCAATATATAATTCTTTTGTTTAAATCTTTAATACTTAAATCTGCAATTTTAAGATTAATGATTATTTTTTTTATAAAGATTTTTTCTCAACCAAGACTTTATTATCATTCATAATGTTTACAGGTGATTTTTCTTTGTTAGAACATGGACTTGCTTTTCCCAGAATTTTCTTTTAAATCACATTGATAAACTTTTAAGGAAGATACAGTTATAGTCTTTTTTATGCCTTTGAAGCTTTAAAATGTTTAAAAATTTTGCTTGCTCTTTGATACTGCACCAAAATCCAGCTTAGTCTTGCACAAGGCCACACATATGGAGTACCAACTCAAAGATCAAACTCACAGTAATAATTGTCAGCTAAGTTAAGGTACTAACCATGACCTTGATGGTCATTATAAAAACTAGCATAGTATTGTAAAAAATAAATAAATAATGTAAAGATTTTAAAAAGAGAGAAAGTGGTAGGATTATTTACATTTGGATCCAAATTTCTGCCTAAAATTAGAGTGTAATACCTGTGTTCACAGAAAATCCAGAATTAAATTATAAGATATAAAATAACAGTTATCCCTCTAAGAAATGAACTTGGTGAGCCAAATTTAAATCCTGGACAAAGCTATTTCTGTTTCACTCTGTACTAATGATCTTGGAAAAGACATAAATTTACATCTTCTCTCATCTATGGGAAAATAATAGGGTAGATTGGGTTCAAGCCTTGGTATGAAAAATAGTCTAAAAGGAAAAACTTGGAATGCTAACCAAAAAACTTCACCTTTGTCAGAGGATTAAGAGCCAGGAATAGTCTTCAGGCCATAAAAAAAATCTCTACCACAAAAAATCCCAACTAAATTCATACAGACCTCATGATGAAGAATGGTGGAGCTTATGAGGAGGCAGAAACCTGCCACCCAAAAGGATGGAGGAGGTGAAAGGTGTTTTTATAAAATATGCATATAAATTAAGTTATTTTGAAGAGTATAACAATAAATACAAAATAAGGAAAAAAATTGATAGTTTTAACTTTTTGGTAATATATTTAATTAGATTTCCATGAGTATAGATATTATATTCTGATCATAAACAAAAATGCCACTCTTTAGGCTGCACAAATACTATACTCAGCCTAATAGATGTTACAGAAAAAGAAACATAAAAAGTCACACAGTTCATTATATGTGTGATGATAAAGTAGTAGTGTTATATAGTATTAAAACATCAAATTGCAAATTCATATGAATAAAAGAAGTTTTTGACACTTCCCTATAATAGAAAGGATCAATTTAGTTTTCTTTTAATAAATTATATTTGAAGTTAAATAATAATTGATTTGTATATGCTTCTTTCTAATGTATGATATTTTCTCTCAGCAGGTCTGTTATATAAAAAAATTAAAAATTTTATCGTCTTTTATTTGATTTTATATTTCTAGGTTACCTGAAATGTCTTATAAGAATGGTGAAATTTCTCTTTCACATTGAAGAAATCTTAAAACCAGCAGCAAAAATGACTGTATTGAAATAAAAATAACTATTATATTTTTTTTTTACTGAAGTAAAAAGAAAATGAAATTTCCACTTAAAGCAGCCAATGTATAATGATTTTTTGAGTGTTTTATAGTCAAATAAATGATTCCCATAAATCTCTATCCTTTTCTATTCTTAATACATTGAGGGCACATGATAGTAAATGATACAAATTTAACCAAATGAAATTAATGATGATCTTACAAAAATATCTGACAACATGGATTAATGGAAATTTTTCATTGGATTATTTTTTCATCAATAGACGTCACCCTTATAGATGATCTAAGAATGTATTTTGACCCAAGCAACATTAGCTACAGTGATATTTTTGACCAAAAATCAGCATAAATTTGGAAATCTAAAACATATTTGATTATATTCAAACTCATTAAAATTCTTAACCATTAATAATAGACATAATTAGCTTCTTTTTGACAACACTACACTGTATCTACTTTGGTAGTTAAATGACATCTGGTTTAACTACTTGGAACTTGAATATTTTTGTACAACATGAACAAAAAATACCTCATCAGTTACTGCAATACAATCATTGCTCTCACTGCCTCCATTATGAATTGTCTTTAATCATTATTCAGTTTATTGCCCAAGAGAGAACAGATCCAAGATTAAGAAAATTCTTTCAAGATATATTGTTTGAGAGAAAGTTTGAGAGAAAGCTGTAACAGTTTCTAAAGACCTACCCACAACTCTAGGAGTTCATACTGATTTTAACTTTTCAAAATACAGAAAAGAAGATTGAACTACAATAATGCTTTTGGTTAATAGAGAGGATTTCCTTTGGTTTTATGATATAGATTAAAGCTAGTACTACCTAATTTCAGAGATAAATTCACACAACTTCCAATAAGACATTGTTAACTTCAAAACGTATTTGGCAATGATTCCTTTAATACAAATTATGTGAAGTTTAATTGTTTAGCAGTTTTAATCAACACACTATTAAATGAATGATTGAATTAAACTTTTTAAATTCATATATACAAATGAAGACTATAGCTATTTAGAAAAGTTATTCAAATATTAAAATTGGACAAATAAAATTAGCAAATGATATTTAATATCTGAACATACAGGCAAATATCAATAGGACAAATATTTTGTCCTGATAATAAATCTGCAAACTGAGATCAGAATTAAGATATCAAACAATATCTGGAATAAGCAATAAAACCTCAGTTTTATTATATATATATATATATATATATATATATATATAAATACAGATTTATTGGCGAGACGCACACATACACATTCTCTGTATTTTCTGATGTTAGAGAACATTTCTTTTACATCCCAAAAGGCAACTTTTTTTTGTTTAATTGTTTATTACATATTCTTTCAAAATTTTGAAAGTAAAAGTTTGGATGTGTCCTTGAGGCTGACATATATAGGTAGACATGAAAGTGAATAACAAAAATGAGGTTATATATTAATAGTAAGAAAAGGTTAAACAGACCAGAACATCTAAGTGAAGTATAAACTGTGTCCTACTTGTGATGATTTAAACAATTTTGATTTTATTTAAAATACAAAATAAGCCTTGTATTACATGTCTGTCAATCTTAGTGAAAAGTTAAATCATAAATCCAAATCAGTAAAATAGTAAAGAATGATTTCAAATATTTGCAACTAGTTATTAGGATTTATATGAATAGATAAGAAACAGTCAAGAAATAAGTCCACTGCTAAGGAATCAACAAAGTCAAGAAAACAGGTTCTGTTCTGTGTTTACTGAAGCAGTAATGACCTTTTAAAAAGGCACAGTTTTCATTTAATCAAAATGATAAATTGAAAGATTGAATAACATTGTTTTCAGTCCAACCTATGGTGGGGTGAGTAGATTCACACATCTTAAGAATTATCAATAGTAATTAATGTAAGAGTAAAATTGATTTTATAAAGTATAAGACACTGATTTTAAAATCTTCATTTTTTTTCCCATATAAATAAGTGATAAGTATTATTGGACCACAGTAATGCTAAAAGTAAAAATAATAATTAAAAACAAATGAAATACTTATTTTATCAAAGCTTTTTGAAATAGTTTTATTTAGATATGAGAATATCTAACTAAAAACAATTTTAAAAATATACTTATACTTCAGTAAACTGTATTTCTCTTGAATAGATAGTAAGATTGAAGAAGTCACATCATTTGAGTTAAATGTCATATGCTAAAAAATTTAAGATACTTTCTTAAAAAACATAAAGGAATAAAAATTAAACTATTCAAACATTATTTACATAGACAATTTCTTAAAATATTTTGAACTCAGTAGCAACTATTTAAAACTTACAAAATTGAACCAGAGTTTTAAGATTTGGTTGATGTAACCTGTAAACTTAGATTAAGTCTGCTCACCAGATGGAGACACAGACTACTTCGATGTTGTAGCAAGTGTGCTACAAGGAGACACATTAGCTCCATACCTGTTTATCATCTGCCTAGACTATATGGTTAGAACTTCTATTGATTTAATGAAAGAAAACGGTTTCAAGCTGGCTAAGGAAAAAAGCAGAAGATATCCCGCACAAACAATTACGGATGCAGACTATGCCGATGACATAGTTCTTCTGGCAAATACACTAGCCCAAGCTGAAACCCTGCTACATAGTCTGGAACAAGCAGCTGGTGGCATAGGCCTCCATGTCAATGCAGACAAGACGGAATACATGTGCTTTAATCAAAGAGGTGACATCTTCACACTAAAGGGTGGGCCTTTAAAACTAGTAGACAAGTTCACCTACCTAGGAAGCAGTGTCTCATCAACCGAGAAAGACATTAACACGCGACTAGCAAAGGCATGGACAGATATCGATAGGCTATAGGTCATATGGAAGTAAGACCTGACCGATAAAATAAAACGCAGTTTTTCCAAGCAGCAATTGTCTCAATACTGCCATATAGATGCACTACATGGATGCTAACAAAATGTATGGAGAAAAAGTTTGACGGAAATTACACAACAATGCTGTGAGCAATATTGAACAAGTCCTGGAGGCAACACCCCACATAACAGCATCTGTAAGGCCCCTTACCACCCATCACAAAACCTATCAAAGTTAGATGAACCAGACATGCAGGACACTGCTAGAGAAGTGGGGACAAACTCATAAACAATATACTCCTTTGGACCCATTTACATGGACGAGCAAAGGCAGGATAACCAGCTAGAACCTATATACAACAGCTCTGTGCCAATACAGGATATAGCCTTGAAGACCTCCCGGGAACAATGGATAATAGAGATGGGTGGTGAGAGAGGGTCAGGGAGATCCATGCTGGCAGCACGACATGATGATGATATAAAGTTATTCACCTTTAGCATTCATTCAAAATATCTGGCTTTTAAAATTTGAAATATACAACCAAAATATACAAGAATATACTGAATTTATGATTTTAAGATTTGTTTTCAACCTAAATATATATACATTATACTCCTATCTGATAAGGCTATAAAAATAATTAGACATCTATTTTTTATTACACCATTTCCCAGAAATGCAATATCCATAACATATTTACTGGACATGTTTTAAAAATTCGATGAAGAATACAAACATTCAAGTTATTTCTGTCTTGAACTACTGTAAACTCATTGTATTGTAGAAAGATTAGAGAACCAACATTACATATTGTTTCCTAATCTCAATTATAGTGAGATTGCTGCTCTAAGCTTCTATTGTAAAATATGTTCAAGATTTGGTCTAAAGAAAAGAAAGTAGCATTTTATCTGTATTATTGACCTGCCATAAAATTATATCTATATTATGTACCCACAAGTCATAAAGAACGTTAAATTGAAGGGTAAAAATCTTAGATTTTATTTTCTGTTCAGTAAATTAATTACATTGTGGATAAAACTACTTTCAAAAGTTTCATTTGGGTGACCATTAAGCTTTATGTCCAATAGTATTTATAATTAATTACAAATAAAGGAAAATACTCTATAATTAAACTTCAATAGTTATCACCTTGAGAAATTATAAAGACTTGGGTGAACACAAACAGAGACCTCTATACACATACTATTACTAAATTGGAAACTGCTTTTCTAAAAAAGTATTTTTAATTCTATTGCACCAACAAAACTCTTGTTATAATATGACATTTTTGGTGATACAGTAATATTCAAAAAATGGATTATCATAATAAAGTAAGATAGAAATAATTTTGTATAAAAAAAAATTAGATGTTTATTTGATTCTGTAAAGATGGTGAAATCTAGTGAATGATAAAGACATTTATGTTAGAGAGTATAACAAATTTTATAGACAAGTCAGTGAAAGAAATGAGGCATAAAAACCTGCCTCATGTCTCGATAAATCCTCATAGACTTGAACTCAAACCAACTATATTTATCATCATAATTAATTTCATAAATCTCTTTAGTATGAAAACTATACTTTGTACTATCATAGAAACAAAAATAATTTCTCATCACAGATTCAAGATAGCAGAAATACATCAGTTTTTGAAGAGGGAAAGTAAAACACTTGAATTTTGGCAATTTATAGAAAGTTTAAATTGGGTCCAGTGATCAGATTTTCTGTCTTTAGAAACTTAATGCCAATTTTGGATTGTCTAGGAACATTCAATGATATTAACAAAGTACTTGAAATCAAGCAGTTTCAGGTGTTAAGTCTGAGAGATGAAATTACAGACTGATATAGAACAAGCTCTTCAGAAAATACAGCTACTGATTACTTTGAAGCAACAAAATTAATTGGCTTAATACTGTCATATATTACCAATCATTTAAAGTTAAAGCAAATATTTCAGCTCCTTCGGAATTAGGAAAATTTCAAGGCTTAATAACAATGTAGAAGGTTGATCAATAATAATAACACACTAAGAGAAGTGCTTGTCAATTCTGATCATTATTTATAAAAAAAACCTAACTGCTTGTAAATTCTTTTTCATTCTACTAATTAACAGATTCTTTTCTAACAAGGAAAAAAAATGACAAATGTATAAATACAAAATTTTCTCTTTGGCAACAGTAGAAGTGTACAGAGCTTTTCAAAAGCTCCAAAATTGTTGAAGAAAAGTATTACATAAGCAAAGAAATATGATTTTCTCACAGTAATTTATGAGAATCAAAGCATGTTCATGTATTCTACAGCCCCAGCTGACTGGGTGATCAAATCTATTGAGGAATCAAACAATGTTTATATTATTTACAATTTTTTTCAATTTAATAATTATTAAAGATTTGAAAAATCATAGTCACTTTCAGTAACCCATTAACAAACCTGAGTATTGCTACAACTAACCATGTAAAAAAGCAAGATCTATTCATTTTTATATAAATTTCAACCTACACATAAAAAAAACAAAAGAGACAAATAAGAAACTCAAAAGAATTCAGAAAAATCTACATAAACATTTAATATTTATTCTATTTCTTTACTCAAATTACTTTTACAGGCACATTGATACTCAACCAATATTTTTAATCAACAAAACTACATTCAATATAGAAAATGTAATCTTAAGCCATCCCTGTTTGAGAATCAAATCTCTTCACTAATACAACTGGTTAGAGTAACCAAAACTCTGAAGTCTTGGTATGACGGTGAGGTCTAGTGATGAACCCCCAAAATAATTCATTGTATCCACACAAATATATCAGGTCCTTTGCATTATGTAGTAATTCATATCTCCTTAATTTTAGCAATGGTGATTCAGAGTGTCTTTTCCATATGGTACCCTGGCCAACTCTGATTTCACCAAACAGAAGGGATTGAATAATGAATGCTTTCTGACAATATCACTTCCACTCAGCAGAAGCTACTCCCATCTGGACCAATCAAAAGGTAGATTTCTCCTAGGGAAAGAAGCTCCACCTACTTTTACTGCCCATGAAGAAAACATTACTTCCTGTATGTTTTTATTTGATACTAGCCACTCTTTAAATATAGACATAACTTTTCAAAACAGACAATTCAGTACCAATCACTTTTTCAACTTAACAGGTAATTTTTTTCCCTTTTCATATCTAATTCAATGACTGCTACCCAGTGATCAATTTTCCACTCAACTTACTGGCAGTCAGATTTTTAAAGTCATCATTTGATTCTAATGCTCCACACTCACCATTCACACTCTGGCATGATTCTTAAACAGGGCTGGCTTAGGGTTACATGTTGATCTATATTGAATGTAGTTTTGTTAGCACATCTCTTGATTGATAATATTGTTTTAGTACCAATGTGCCTGTAAAAGTAATTTGAATAAAGCAATAGAATAAATACTAAATGTTTATATAGATTATTTTGAATTCTCTTTATTATTCAACACTACCTGATACCAAGGTGGCACTAATGGAAACATATAAATGATTTTTTTCTATTATTATTTTAGGTAAATATATTTTTAAAAATACATGCTAATTTAGTGGTCTAATGGTTGCAGGAATAATCTGACACCTAAATTGAATAAATGAAAATATTCAGTTGGTAATTAGAGTTTAAGAGATAACAACAACCAGAAATGTCTAACACAGTTCTGAGATCATTTCAATTCTTAATGGTGGCTATCAACCACTCCCAAAATACTTAATTATAATACAGTGACTAACAGCTAAAGTAAACAACCTTTAAAACTATAATATCCCAGAAGAAAAATATATTCAAAATTTTCACTAGTTAAGTCTTATGAATTAATCAACACAATAGTAGATATAAGGATATAGAAATAATACATTCTGATAAATAAGTAGCATCGGAAAATACACTGTTGACCACAAGATATGTTAATTATAAGATTAGAGAAGTGTAGAATTTTCAAGTAAATAAAACTTACAGAAAACTAAATGGCACCTCTGTCTAATCATCCTTGTTAATTCTCCAGCAGTTATTAGTGGCAAAGCTTTACCAAGATGAGTAATTTATACATTATATAATGTAAATCAAAGTTTATTCTACATAAAAAATGTAATCAATATTACTCAATAATGTTATGTATTTCTTAAAATGACAAATGTTATTTTTGAAAATAAAAGTTAAATACATATCAAATTGTAAAATAAGTTCCAGAAAGCCACAAATACAATGTATAAAAAAAGTTGGCTGTATGTTGACTGTGTAATGTTTTACATGGCAATGAAAATCTTAAAATGACATAAATCAAAGCATATACAAATTCATATACTAGTCTAAATACAATGTTTTTAGAGGATTAAAACTGTTATAAAAGTAATCAAAAATAATCCTTGGTTATCATCTAATAAAGTTTCTGAAAGAATAATCTTATATAAAAGTACTGAATTGAAAATAGACAAATAGAAGTGTACTCAATGAATCAGTCGTTAGGTATCTGGACTAGAGGCTACATAATCAACAGCTTGTTTCATTTTATTTTTTTTTAAATATCATCATGTTGGGCTGCTTGCTTGGATTTCCCCAACTCTCTCTTGCCATTTGCCGCTATCATCCATTGCTTCTGGCAGGTCTTTCAGACTACATCCTATGTCAGTACAGAGCTATTTTAGATAAGGTCTAGTTGGTCATCCAACACTTGTATGTCTCTGTGAAGGGGTCCATAGGAGAATGTTGCTTATGAGTTTGTTCTTACTTCTCCAGTAGTGTCCTGCATGTCTAGACAGCATTTGAATGATTTTAGAGATAGGAGGTAGGTGGCTGTACAGCTGCTGTTTTGTGAGATGTTGCTTCCAGGATTTGTTCAGTATAGCTTGTAGCATTCTTGTGCAATTCTTGTCTAGTTTTTTCTCTATACGCTTAATCAGCATCTATGTGGTGGCATCCATATTGTAGAATTGACACGGCTGCTGCTTGGAAAAAATTGCATTTTATTTTATTGAATAAGTTTGACTTCTATATGCTCGATAACCTATTGGTAGCAGTCCATGCCTTTGCTAGTCACATACTGATGTCATTTTCAGCAGATAAGATGCTGCTTCCAAAGGTATGTGAACTTGTCCACTAGTTTCAGAGAACTTACTATTTAGTCTCCTTTTTGATTAAAACACATGTACTCCATTTTGTCTGCATTGACATGGAGGCCAATGCCTCCTGCTGCCTGCTCCAGACTATGCAGCGGAAATTTGGCTTGTGTTCGTGCATTTGCCAGAAGCGCTATGTCATCTACATAGTCTGCATCTGTAATAGTTTGTGCAGAGTATTGTCAGCTTCTTGCTTGTTTAATGTAAAACCATTTTCTTTCATTAGATCAATCAACATTCAAAGTACATAGTCTAGGCATATTATGAACAGATATGGGGGGCTAATGTATGCTCTTGCAGAACACTGGCAACAATGTCAAAGAAGTCTATGTCTCCATTCAGTGAGTGAAATTTTACTTTCATACTTTTATAAAGCATCATTATGGCTGTGACAGTTTCTTTGGGGAGAACATAGACGAGAAGTATTTGCTTCATCTCCCCTCTGCCTTGGAGAAATCTACAAATAAAAATGTTACCTCAATGTTTTTTGTACATACTCCTAAGATTTGACAAATTTTTAGAATATGTGATGTAGGTTGGTTTCTCCAAAAACCATTTTGATTCTTCCTAAGAATTTTGTCAATTTCTGATTCAATGCGGTTGAGTAGCAGAGCATTATAAATTTTAGCCGCTATGCAAGTAAGGGTTATACTCCAGTAGTTCTTGGCAATTCTGAGGTCCCTTTTCTTGAGAAAAGAGAGGATGCAGCCTTTTGTCCATCTCTTTATTGTTTTCTGGTTATATACAGCAATGAAGTATCGGAGCAGTAGGTCATCGAATTTCTTGTCTTCCATACTTCTGGTAGTATTTCATCAAGACCGCCAGCTTTCCTGTTTTTAATTTTTGATAATACTGCATTCTAGTCCTAGTTTGATGTCTAGTTGATTATTAATAATTTTCCTAATAGGTTTATCTGTAACTTTTGGGTATTTTCCAAGCAGATTCTTGAAATGTTCTTTCCACATGTGTATTCATTCTTCTTGATTGGCAGCTTTTAGTTTAACTCTGCGGGTGCTCTTCCTTTTACTCACTTCATTTACAATCTACCACACTATTCGAGATTGTCTATTTTCTACTGAATTTCTAATTTTATTGATCTACTTTGATTGTATTCTATTTGTTCTTTTTGGTATGCATTAATTAGTTCACTTTGTGCCTTCTTAAGTTTCTGAGCATTAGTATTAGTAGGGTTCCTTTTATTACAAAGGTATGCAGTTTTCACATTGTCAAGTCTTTTTTTTTTTGTTAACTGCTAATGTCTCCCATGTTTGGCTCTTAGTTTAGTTGGCATGCATTCTGCTGCTGCTTCTATGTGGGCATTGAAAAAGTTCTCATATTTGTCATTCAGAGTGAGTTTTTTGGTTATCTCCTAAAGATCATTGAATTTGTTTCTTAGTGTTCTCGTATATTTGTTGCTAATATCTCTATTGTTAAGTAAGGACCAGTCATAATGTGTGATTTTGGTTGTTTGTGTCGTATTCCTGCATAGGCTTAGAGATACCTTTGCTGTGACAATTCTGTGGTCAGAAGACACACCTTCAAAAGAGTAATACACCTCACAATTCAATGCGCTATTAATCCATTTCTTATTTATGAGGATGTAATCTATTTGTACTTTAGCATTATTTGCATAAGTGTAGGTTCATAGTTTTCCCTTCATTTTCTGGAATTTAGTATTAAGGAATGTTAGTCCATTTTTAAGTGAGAAATCTATTTGGTGTTCCCTATTTCTGTCTGATAAGTTTTGTAAGCTAAAATTTATTATTTTTGTTTTTACCAATTTGAGCATTCATGTCTACACCGAGGATTAGAACATTGTGTTGAGGGATGCTACGAACAAGGGAGGATAGCTTGTTGTAGAAAGTGATGAGGTCTGTTTCATCACTAGCATTTGTAGGACTGTAGTAGGGGATGATCATTGTGCTAGATTTGCTGTTAAACATAGCTACCATCGTTCTCGGTTGTATTTTCTTGATGTTATTAAGTGATTTTAAGGCACGAGGACTGAGAAGCATTCCTACCTCCCCATGATGATATTGACAGAGCTTTTCCATATAGATGCTGGGGTTTATGTCCATCCATTGCCAGTATTGAGGTATTTTATTTCTATTTCGCTATGATGGTATCTGTGTTCTTGTACACATACTATGTTTATATTATACTCTGCCGCAGACGCTGTTAACTCCAGTAGTAGGCCTATTCTATTTAAAGTACTAATGTTAAGTATCGCTATATATGTACTGAGCTTTTACATTTAAGTAATTAAAAAGAAAGTGAAATTCTTGAATAAAAGAGAGAGTAAACAACTTTTGTAATTATATTTTGAAAGCATCACATTATTACATGTGCAGGAACAAAATCCGTTACAAATGATGGCAGGTATTTTATTTGTTTTGAAGATGTTTTTTATGTGGTAATAAGTCTCATCAACTAAATATTCACAAAGAAGATAAGCAGTATGAAATTGTAAAATGTCCCAACTCATTATGGTTATTCATTACTGATGATAACTCCTTGGTTATGCAATTCTAATTCATACTATAGCAAAACTTATTGACAAATCTTTGGATGGACAATGTCCTGAGTGCGACACTAAACAGCAGCTGATGGTGAGGTTCCAGTTCTGGAAATCTGAGTACCTTTTCATTGCTATTACTCCCATGTCCATTCTGGTTCAAAGTGGTAGTACCTGTTAGGGTACCAACTATGGGTCAAATAGATTTGTTTGAAAATTATTCCTATTCTTAAGAAATAATGAAGCTGAAAGGACCATGAAAATCCATCAAGTTATACCATGGCTAATGCAAAGCCAAGATACTTAACATAATGTCAGCTATATGAATATAAAAGACAAAATGAAAACAACTGATTAGCAATGATGATAATAATAATGACAAAGTGTAATAATTATTCTTATCCAGACAATAACAAATACTGACAAGTCTGAGTAGAAAGGATCTTTATAGTGGGTAAAAGATAAATGGAGGAGCCAATGCCTAATAAAGTATTGATAAAACTAGTATAAACCATTTATAGTAATAATAGGATAATAGCCAATACTAACAATAAAACTTCCTACCAGAACTATTAACATAAAAACTGATTTGTTCTGGCTGTAGTAGAACATTTTTTCTTTCTGTCCTATATACGTCTAAGTTTCTGTACTTTTAACATTTGAATTTTATGTTGACTTACTAAAACAATTTATAAAAAAAATTGATAATTACTATCACATATTTCTTTAAATTAAAATATTTTCATAAATATAGTTCATTACACTAAAGAGGCTAGATATAAAACTTTGCTATCAATGAAAATGAGTTGCATATTGACCTTTGACAGAGCCTTCATGTTCTAGCTGTGTAAACAGGAAGACAGCAATGCATGGGTGTAAGCAGCTCATGCAGATTGATAGCCAGAAGCAGGTCACATGGATTGACAACCAGAATGCATAGGCGTTGGGAAATCATATATGCAGACACCTACAGCAGTAATGGTCAGTCACATGAGTCACAGAGCTGTTGTGGGGGGGGGGCAGCCAGCTGAGAAGCAAAAGTAGTGCCAAATAGAGCCCTGAATATGGCACAATTGGGTTAAGAAGATAAGGGTCAATATGGTAGTCCTCTGTCAGTCTGTATCCGTGTCCTCCATCTCCCTGTCTCTCTAACACTTAACAGCAGTTTCAACCCTTTCAAGAAATAAAGTTGTGAGAGCTATATTTTTATAACCAAGTGTTATGGTCCTTCACTCCTTCTACAACAAATGTAGATTTTTGCATTGCATTATCAAAATAAAAGAAACAAATAAATAGGCATACTCTTTATATATATATATATATATATATATACACACGTGTGTGTGTGTGTGTGTGTAGTTAGGCAGTGGTCTTTCATTTAAGCATGTTTGATTAAATAATAAAGACACATTTTGTCTATATTGCGATGTGGTAGGCTACCGAGAGAGGGAAAGGGAGGTCAATTCCCCTACCCTTCTGTGTTTGAATCAACAGTCACTAAGACTGACCGCTAAAATGGTAGGAGAATGGTCAAAGCTCCTCGCACTCAATGACCTGCAGCCTGTTGAACAAAGAAAGGAATCCAGGTCACTCTAGTAACATGACCCAAGGAAATAGTGGGAGAAGGAAAAAGTCAAATGATTAGCCATAGACCCTTTAGCGCCAAAATGACATTTTTTTTTCGTTAGAGAAATTTGGAAAAGAATATTCAGTTTGAGGATAGAAGTCGGCGGATAAAGACGCTGGTTTACAGCCAAACTCTGGGAGGTCCCTCGCCTGCACAAAGAATCTTTAGTTCTGGACAGACATTGGCAAGAAATAGACGCCAATTTAGCCAACTCTGGGAAATCTCCGGTAAAAAGAGTAGAACAGAATCTCTGGACAGAAGTCAGCGTTAGAAAGATGTGCTAAAATTCAGCCAGACTCTGTGGATGTCACTCGCCCATAAAAGAAAGGAACCTGAACATTAAGCCTTGTCAAAGATAAGTACAACTTTAACTGCTTTTCCTTCTACCCTTCCTAAATATCAGAATTATATGTATTCAAAAAAGAAAGAGAGAAACTGAAAGGATTCTGTTTCATCAACAGTAAACTAGTGAATGAACTTTGTTACATGCTTCAGCCCAGCGACCTAAGCATTTTCTCAAATAAAAGAAAAAAGAAAGAAAAAAGGAGAAAGAAGAAAAGGACTATTGAGAGACATTTATGTTTGATATTGCCTGCTGGCTTAATATAGCCAGTATCTTAAAAAGAAAAGAGAAAAGAAAAAGGAACTGTTTCTTAAATCTTATCATTATTTGTTTGGTCATCGCCTATTAAAACTTTGTTATATTTTAAATGCACCCTTGTGGTGAAATCTTTTGGTTGTGTTATTTATCTATCGAGTCGCCTTCTTTTGTACATATCTCTTTCAGCTTTGTATCACTTTCGTTAATTCTTGCTAAATGTCTTATTCACCTTAAAACATTACAAAGGAATTTTGGAAATTTGACTACAGTTAATATTTTCTAACTTTGAAGAACATGTTGTCCGTTATCTGAGGGGGTAGGAAAACAAAGGACTTGGTAGGGTATGTGAAAGTGAATTTGGAACCCCCCTTGCCAGCGTCGGAGATCAGTCTAGCCCCAAATTAACCCCCACATTATTTGCCAGTTTACCATATGCCCGAAATAGGAGTCTTGACTAGGACTTATTTTTGCGGAGGGTCAAGTACCAGACTGCCCTCGACGTCACATGCACATAAAATGAACTCTCATCCTGAGATAATCATTTATGCAGTGTCACAATATAATTTTATAAAGATCCTTTCAAGTTTCCTGATAAGTGTCTTGGTTTCGGTTTGGAATTGGTGATGAATTTACCAAAATTGTCCCAAGCACTTTCGGACCTTTCATAGGCCATCATCAGGGGTTGCTTGCATGTGTAAAGAATGTTTTTAAAGAGTTTTCAAAGTTTTGGGGTTTTTTATGACATAAAAAATTATGTAAACACAGAGTTGGATAAAACTGAGATGCTGATGAATTTAAAAACAGAATGCTATGAACGGAAATAGAATATTATTAAGAAATCGTGGACCTTCTTATTTTAAAATATAGTTTTTTCTTTCTTTGGACCTACAATAACCATCTTTACATATACCCCTTACAAAGAAAGAATGCCACAAGAGAACAAACCAATGAACAAAATGGAAAAAATGATAAAGGAAGTACTCAAAAACTTAGAAGATATAAAAGAAAACCAAAAACGTCTGGAAGAAGAAGTAAAAGAAATTCATTCAACGAAGAACGTCTTCACAAACCAACAGACTCCACCACAAAAGAAACCCGAAGAAAACAACACAAAATCTATAATAGAGTACCTAGAAAAAAATTACAACTATCTACAGAATATGGGAGAAACCCAAACAAAGGAAAAAGCATACAGAACAAAAAAAAAACTGAAAATGTAGTGAAGCTTGTTAACCAACGAAAAATAGCCTTCTTTAATTCCATAAAAAGTGAGAAAACAGCAAAAATCTACAAGGAATTCATGAAAAGGGACGAAACATTCATCCCTAGAAAATTCCAAGAAAAAATAACCCCACAGGACATAGAAGAACAGAAAAAAATCAAAGCCAACCTTAACCTCATGAAACTAAAAGCACAAACAGAAATACTAAAAGACAAAACTACCCACTATAAAACCAAATACCAAGAAATTGACCAAGAACTAATTACAGAAATTAGGGAACTCTGCCTCATAGAAACACAACCATTCCTACAAGAACTATGGGAAAATAACTGCAAAAAGGAGGAAGAAAAATCAAGAAAAATTCTGGCTAAAAAACCTACCCAAGAAAGAGAAGGAACATAAAAAAGAAAAAGAAAAAAAACATGAACGAAAAGAAAATAAAAACAAAAAAAGAACATAAACAACAAACCAAAAACACAATACACCAACAGAAGATATAATCCACACACAAACAATAACATATAAAAGAAAAATTAACCCTGAAATACCAGATACATATAAATTGGCCAAAACAATCAAGAACAAGTAAGCCCCCAGAAAAAAAACACTTGCCAAAAAGACAATAAAAAGAATCCCCCAATAAACTATTACAGACAACAGAATTGGCCAAACTACCATGAATACAACAACTACTACCCACAACAAAATAGGTTGAACTACCACGCATACAACACCTACAAGCAACAAAAATGGCTCAATTACTACACATACGACTCTAGAAAAAACAAAACAAACCCATTTGTATACAATGAAAATCACCCTAAAAACAACACAAAAAATCTTTATTTAGAAAATACAAACAAAAATTACTATTCTTTAAGAAATACAAACAAAAACTAATTTTTTGGAAAAAAAAACAACGGGATGAAAAAAACAATATAAAAAATGAAAGTAACATTAAGCCAAAAATTATAAACTTATCTACACATAAGTTAAATAGAGACCAAATAAACCTACTCAAACTAGGTCTTAAATTTTGTCCCACTCCAAGAAGCAACATAGGAGAACTTAAAAAAACACCTCAAAGAATTTGAAAGGAAATTCAGACTAATAGAAATTTTCAAAAATAAAAGATAAAGACAATTCCCTTGTAAAAAATAAGACCAAATTCTTTCCAGACAAAAACAACAATAGTGAACTAAATACATTCTTTGAAAAATTATGGAATATCAACCTAAAAGAAAAAAAACAACAAAAAAAACCTTTCATAAAAACAAGCCTTAAAAAATTTTCAGGAAAATGAAAACATAATTATAAAAGAAGCTGATAAGGGTAGTGCCGTAGTCATCTTAGATAAAGTGGACTATAAAACCAAAATCCAAGAAATATTGGAAGATAAAACCTACTACAAACTAATAGATACAAATGTAGACAATAATATAATATCAAAAATCACAAAATTCTGCAAACTACACAACAAATCACTAACCAAAAAAGAAAAGGACTTCTTAACAAACCATATCTTCATAACCAGTAACTTCGATGGACTACCAAAAATTCACAAGTCCAAACAAATAAAAAATGCCAAAGAAACACAAAAATCCAAATATATAGAAATCCCAAACCCCAGTGACCTCAAATTTAGGCCCATTGTAGCAGGCCTATCATGCCTGACTAGCAGACTTAGCAAATTAATAGATGTCTTACTACAACCTTTCCTAAATAAAATAAAAAGTTATATTAAGGACAACATAGATTTTTTAAACTCCATACCAGAAAAAATTGATCCCAACACACTCATAGCCACATTTGATGTCACAAACCTATATAGCAATATCCCCCATGAATTATGAAAACAAGCCATCTCATTTTGGATAGACACATTACACCCAAGATTTAACAAAATATTTATCATAGAGGGTATAGAAATAATCCTTAACAATAACTCCTTCCAATTCAATAACATTAACTATATCCAGACCCTAGAAACACCTATGGGAACTAAAATGGCACCAACATATACTACCCTAACCCTAGTGTATTTAAAAGAAAATCTATATGAAATAATAGGTAAAAAATATGGCAACCTCATAAAAGAAGACTTTACCAAATCATGGAAAAGATATTTGGATGATTGCTTCATATTCTGGAAATATCCATGGGGAGACATCAATGAATTGCACGACCTACTACAAAACCTACACCCCAAAATAAAATTTACTGTGGAACACAACTTAAAAGAATTACCATTCTTATACATTCTTATAAAAAAACCTAAAATGGTCAAATCATCACAGATATCTACCCCAAACCAACAAACAATACCTCCACTTTAGAAGCTACCACCCCAAAAACTGTATAAAATCCATCCCTTACATACTAGCATATAGACCACACACAATAATCACTGATAAAAACCTAAAAACATGCCTCAAAGAGTTACCCACAACACTACACCAGAGAGGATATCCAACAACACTAATAAATAAAGGGTTGGGATTAGCAGAAAAAATACCCCAAAGAGAATTAAGGAACCTGAGAAAACACAACAACGAAAAACCCCTAGCATACGTCACAACCTACAACAAAAATAATCCAGAACTATTCACAGAAATAATGAAAAATCTGGAAGAACTTGAAAACAAGGACAAAATCAAAGAAATACTAGACACAACAAAAATGATTAAAAACCAGAGAGAACCCAAAAATCTGAAAAGAATACTCACCTCTTTTACATTCAGAAAAAAAACACAACACAAGGAGTTACCAAATGCAAAATATGTGATATAATTATAGAAGGTAAATCCTATACTTTTAAAAATGCTGAAACCAAATTCAAAATAAATAAAAACTTAAGCAGCAACTCAAAAAACATAGTCTACATAATTGAATGTAGTGAATGCAAAGAAATATACATAGGGTCAACACAGGCCCTTAATACAAGGACATCACTACACAAAAGTAATATCAAAATAGAAGAAAATAGAAAATTAAATGTTTCAAAATGTAGCAGAGGTAAATTTAAAATTATGCCAATTTATCAAACCAATGACTACATGCTACTTCAAATAAAGGAGAGAAATTTTATAGATAAATTTAAACCTAAGTTAAATAAGACATGAATCGTACACACACACACACACACAAATGGAAATATATATATATATATATATATATATATATATATATATATATACACACACAAAACATAAGTAATTAAAAACCATTCAAACTACAAACACTAGTAAATTAAGATCTCATTGAGTACCCATTAACTAGATCTTATGCTAGACACATTCTCAGATGAAAGAATCATGCTGAAAACACACACACACATTATATATATATATATATATATATATATATATATATATATATATACACACACACAGATGTGTTTACATATACAAAAAAAAAAAAAAGGAGAAAGAGCTACCAGTAAATTTAAAACCCACACAGCCCCACACACAAAAATTCCCCAAGACACACACAGAAGAAAAAAAAATGTTAGTGAAACCCAAAACCACTCTAATGTCAGTGCACACACACAACTATAAACATATCAAATATCAAAAGAGAGGTAAAGCAGACCAGAGTAAAGACACTTAAGGAAAAAGGGAGAATAACCCTTATATAAAACCCACCTGACCAACCAAAGGTCATTCAAATTGGAAACAAGAGCGAGTTCAAGTCTCATTGAGTACCCGATTAACAAGGCCTTACGCCACACGTTCTCTGACGAAAGCAACAAGCTAGAAACATACACATATATAACACGTATGTAAGAACAAAATAAATAAATTCAAAAAATATAAATCTCTTCATAGACCTTTTTATTTTAAAATATATTCTTTCTTTTGACCAACAACAACCATCTTTAATAATACTGGTCTGTTCTCTTTTCTTCTATCTTATATTGTGAAAATAAAAAGGATAAATGTAACTGGTAAACAGACTATACTTTAGAAAACTGCACAAAGTTCATAAAAATAGTAGATGTCTATATGTCTTAAATATCATGGGTTTTACAAAGACATGAATAATTGTAGGGATTCATAAAGACATTAAAAAGGTTCACACTTAATCTTTGTATATTTAATAGAACTCATTAAATTTAAAAGAAATTAGAAGCACAAAACATAAAAATATTAGATTTTTGTTAAGATAAATCAGAAAAATATTAAGGTCTCAAGTTAGTTGAATTACAAGTAACAACTGTTAGTATTCATGATGATAACCCCATATATAAGAAACTATTTTTGAGACAAATGAGGCCTCCAAAAATTAGATATGCAATTAAGCAAGGTACAACAACAACAATAATCCACATATATAAAACACTGTGTGTATGTATGTATATAAGTTCAGAAAGGGTAAACAGAGTCAATGGTCCAATGATTGCATAGGGAAGGAACTGACAGTCACCAAGTGCTGTTGATTGTGTCTATGCTATCCTTATATATATATATATATATATATATATATATATATACACACACACACACTAATTTTGCTCTTCAGAGAGCAGATATTAATTTCAAAATGAGTTTAAGAAGATTGGATCTCTACTGAGGATGAAATTCACAAACAACTAACATTATAGCAGGTGCCCTATTAATATTGGTAGTTAAAATGATTTTCTATCTAAAAAACAAAAAAAAAAGGAGAAAAATGAAAAAATAAATTTTGAATTAAAATCCTTCATCAAGAATAAAAATCAATTGGTCAATAGCATCAGCATTTTATAAATTAATTTTTTTTAGAATTTAGCAATAAAAAAAAAATCAGAATTTCTAATTTTATACAATACATAATGATGTATTTGTAAGATAATGAAGATCATAAATATAACAGCTACAGATTTAAAGATATTTTTCTGAGATTTTATGAGTAATGAATTCTAAATAGAAAAGATCCACAAGTCAATATGAAAGATAAACTGATATATGTTATCTAAAGTTCAAACTTAGGTTTGTTGCAATTGAACTAGAAGGTAACTTTTTTTATATGTAGTTGAATCTAATTCTAATACAAAACTGAAAATGTGGATATCACCAAAGAATTAGTTGATTTGTTTAAAACAAGTCTTGATTTTTTATCAAAAAAGAAACTTGGATTTTTAGAGCTAATAGATATTTTGCTCCATCCTACACACAATGCTTTGAGTAGGAAGTTATGTCACTGAAATTAAATTATGATCTACAAATCTTCTACAAATAGAAAGAACAGATTATATGATTCTCCAATTTGTACAAGGAATATATTTTTCCGTTTTCTTTTTGATTATTTTGAATTTTAAAGAATTGTAAATCAAAAGTAAAAGAATATTTTTCCAGATACTTTTTGACTTACTAATAAGATAGCAACAATGTTACCAGATATATGGCCAACGAGATGCATTGACTTGTCTTTTCAAACGGGAAAAGTATTTTCTCTGTAGAGGCCTCTATAGGTTCAATTGCATACACAAGCCCAGAGGTACCAAATTCCAATTTTTCAGTAAAGTCAGTAATGATTCACAATAATCTTTTTATCTTTCCCGATGTTTGATTGAAGAATCCATGTTCCTAGTAAACTATATTTTTTTACCAAAACCTTGTAATGGTATCACCATCTTTTATCATTCAAAAAGATAAACACATTTTTTATTAAATATAGCTATTATTTCAATAAATTAACTTCATTTTTTCTTATTTTTCAATACATAGAGAAAAAAAACCAAAAAAACTACTCCAGATTAAATTTTCTTCCAATTGGTCATAATGCTATTATTGTTCTTCTTTCTATTCAATGTCTATTACATATGTGAAAATAGCTGAACTTACTTAGGCACTCAATGATCAAAGTTTTTTCATGCTTTAAAAAACACATTCCTTCATTTGTTGATCAATATGAAGTCACTTCAATTATCAAATATATATTTAAGTATAAGCTTTATAACAGAAAATCTATACTAAACTGATTGAAGGCCAAGATTTGTGATTTTAATTTGAAGAATTGTAATTTAATTATTTTGATCAATTTTTGCATTAAAAAAATTTGACAATTTGTGAAAGAAAAGAATATTTCAAATCATTCTTTCATATATGTTTGGTGGATGCTAAAAAAAAAACAAAAAAAAAAACTGATCAAATATTTCTTTGACATACTTGGATTTTACTGCAAAGGAAAAAAACTGATGACAGCCCAATTATTACATATAACAGCAACATTGATACTTTTATAGATGTAGATTGCCAAATATAAAATGTGATTCTAATGATACTTTATATCATATGACAATATGAGGTATTCACTGGTGCTAAAAACTTAAGGCGAGTTGGATGCATTTTTTATTAAGAAAATGTAATTTTTTTTTTCTTATAAAAATATGAAAAATTCAAATGTAAATTCAAAAGGTCAGTAAGTGACTTGTACTAACTGTAGTTTCAAATTGTCAAAATAAAAAGTAAGCAGGCTCTTAAGGAAAGACCTCACCAGCCAGATACCTCATTTATCTGTCTCTCAAATACAACAAAAAGCAATACAATTTCCATATATTGTTGTTACACCATTGTATTTCAATAAATAGTTGTTAATTGTTAACAGAGTTTTTCTTGATTTTGAGTTGCCAACACCCAGGCAACTTGTTCCAACTGACTACCTCGACTGTCAGAAGAAGTTCTGGATAGATTGTATCATCCTCCTTCAGCAGATCTTTCAAACACAATATGGGCACTGAGGGAGTTATAAAACAATGAGCCAGAAACATCAAATATCATAACACATTAGCTCTTAAAACATTGAAATTGCATCAAAGTATAATGTATTTACCTGTTTAAAATTATTGTATAGATACATTTTTGTAACATATATAATTGGAGACCATAATTGTTAAAATCACTTTGGCATGAAATAACACAACAGATCGACATGCTGAACCAAACATCCAACACAAATATATTTGCTATAGCTCAACCTGGCACAAGGCCAGATATGGGGTATTCAGCAAGAATAAAACTCACTAGTGTAGTAATAGGCTTTGAGACAAGACTGCTATTATAATATCACTTATACTAAGCTTAGTCTGGCATAAAGCCCCAAGTGCGGAGCACTGAAAGAAGATCGAAGTCACTATAGACTAGTTTGTTAAAAATAGAAAGATTACCCACAAAATAAATGTAAAACTTAGGCAGGTATCTCAGAGGAAGAAAATATCAGTTTGAACAGAATAAAACAAGATTTAAATTACAAACTAGTGTCAAAAATATAACCCCAAGTGAAAAAAAAATGAATTATTGGGGTAATAGAAGCAATCATCAATAACAGTTAAAACAATCACAGGTTTATTTTTTATTGTTTTTTTGTTTTGTTTTCTTTAAATCAAGAAGCATATTTAAATGAATTTTTTAAAATTTCATTACATAATAAACTTACTCCCTTTTTTCATTCAATAAGAGAATATATCAAAATTAGCACTTAATAAAATTAAATATTTCTCATATCATAAAATGCATTAAGGACTGAACAAAAATCTTCATTGGACAAGGCATCTTTATATTCAGATATCATCAATATTAAGATAATACAATGACATAATAAATGACATCATATATGAGAAAGATTATTAACTTTAAGATGACCAGAAAGAAAATTAGTTTGGTTTATTTAACAACATATCAACAATCCCCTTATGGGTCATTTACTACTGAAACCCGATTCACTTGCAAATGCTTGATTACAATCATAACAATTCATATTTTCACTGCTCCATTGCAGTCATTTTCTTTTAATTGCACTTTGTTAATACTCAGATGTAATTAGATTGTGTCAACATTAATATCCAATCACACTGAATTTTTTTGTCAATATTCTAGTGCAAATAACAACTCATTTCAGAGATGCAGGGAATGTAACAACCAAGATGAGAATAGTAGTCAGAGTTGTGTAAATAATTGAAGTTGTAATTCCTTGTTGTGAACCATCATCAGAAGGATAGAGTAATGGAAATGATAACTCATTTAGGAAACATTGTGAATTAAACAATCAAAATAAAAGCAATTGTCCAAGACATATAAATAACAGTGCCTTATTTCAAAATTGATTCAGAATGATTTTTGGCTTTGACTATTATGATGGCCTGTTTCCAGAGTGCAAAGACATTGCCTGTTGTCCATATATTCTTGTATATTTGTAATAAACATTGGCTTAATTTCTCAGGAATCCATAATGAATCTGATCTGGACCAAGAGCTGTGTTTTAGGTTTTTGCTAAGGAAACCTGTAATTCATTGAAAGTGAAGAGTTAATTGTAGTCTTTAGCAATTTTTGTCTAGAAATTGTTTTTTTTAGATATTTTTGAAATTGCTGTTGAGGTTTTTCAGAATGAGTTAAGCATGAATTATTCTTCCAGAAGGTTTGCCATGTTCATTTTTTGTTTGTGGCTTTTGTATTAATGTATTTCAGTGGAGTACTGTTGTTTTTTTAAGATATTTTCCTGATCATCTCCAGTATCATTTTGTTATTAGTGTTAATTTTGGATATCTAGCTTCTCCATGTGTTTCTTTTTGATTGTTTAAGATGTTCAATGGGATTTACCAAAACAATTTTGAAAATAAGGATTTTTCTCTGGTTGGATTTAAATTTTCTTAAGGCTTCTTGATAAGCTTTAAAACCATTTTTAATCTTGTCATTAAACCATGACTAACTCTGTTTTGAGGAGGAGGAGGAGGAAGTTTTCAAGGTGCTATCTTTAGCAATGAATAAGAGTGTTTCTGTAAAATGAAAGGTATGGTCCTCATTGTTGGTATTTGGTTCTAGAACCAAGTGGTACTAGCATAACTGTCTGAATTTTCCCCAGTTAGCCCTCTTCATATTTCAACATGGTGGGTATGTCTGTTTAGGGGTTAGAATTTTCTGAAATGATAGGGGAAAAAAATAGTCACTTCCACTATTGTCATCATGGACTTTCCAATTGAGGTATATGGGAGGTTCACAACTGATGAGATCTATAGCAGAGTAGGTACCTGTTGCTACATGAAGTGTAGTGTTTGTTATTATGTAAATAAAAGTTGCTTCTCATTCATTAGGGATTCTATAATTCTGCCTATCTGGTTGATTGCTGCCCCATATTTGTTATGATTGTTGAAATCTCCCATCAGAATGAAGGGTTTTGATAGTTATCGGATTAAATTTTTCAACTCTGATTTTCTGATGATATTGTTGGGTTATATATATATATATATATATATATATATATATATATATATTGAGCATATGGTTCTTTTCCTAAGGAAAGTTGTTGATATAGCTATAGTTTGTATGGAATTTAATTTCACGGCATGCTATTTTATTATTAATGATTATTGATGTGCCACCTGAAGCTCTGAATGTTTATTTATGTTATCATATAATGTGTAATTTTTTTTTATGTTTCTTGTGCTATTTTCTTTAAGGAAGGTTTTCAGTAAGCAAGTAACTGCTGCATAGTAAATCATAGAGAAGAGCATTAACTCACCAAGGTCAGCCAAGGGTTCAATTTTTTTTTTTTTTTGAGGGAAATTTGTTTGGTGGTTTTGGTTTTGATGGATTCTAACCTTCAGCATCTATTGATTCCAATCATTCAAATTTATTTTGTATCAATTCTATTTGAATCTTTGGTTCTGACCCTGAAATAGAAGGTTGTGCTCGTCTTTGTTGGGCAGGGGTCTTCTCAATATCCTTCCTTATTTCTTCTCTCTGAGCTAATGTTTGATTCATTTCTCTGTTGCAGGAATTTGCCAGTTCCTTTTCTGTTTTTTGTTAGATTTGGTTTCTCCTTATTTTAGTCTACCCCCTCCTCCTGGTTCACTTTTGAGAAAGGGTAGCATTATTCTTTATCAATGTTGATCTTAGTTCATTGGTTTCAGTTGCAATAATCATTTGACAAGTTTTTTTTTTTTACTTTTCTTGCTCTTTAGGGTGATTATATTATTTATGTGATTTGAGACTATTTCTTTTTTCTCTCATTTATCCTTCCACAAAGGAGATGTTATATGTACATTTGATGGTCATAATCTCCTCTTTTCTCCAAATTTTATGAACTGGAAGGGTCTCTACTACAATTTGCGCATTTACATAATCTGATGCAATCATTCATTGAATGTTCCAAGCCTTTTTCGTCACATCTGTTTGTTTGTTACATCCATTTTTGTGGTACACTAACTTCTGAAAATTAGAACAATGAAGTGGATGTGGAATTAATTTTTCTCCATCCTCAATGTTGTAGCTTATCTTAATGTCTTTCAGGATGGTTGAAATAGCAAAGGTCATAATGTAGGTGTTTGTTTTGATGGTTCCATTGTTCTTTTTCATTGACACTCTCTTGAAATCTAAGACTCCTTGGATTTTCAGAGGTTTTTTCTAATTTATTTTTTTGATGGTGCAGAAGGTGAGTTCCCTACTTTGCACCTAGAGTGTTCAGTTTTTCATGTAAGAATGCTTTAATTTTCATGTCATGAAATTTGTTCAGCTTTAGTAGAAGTATTGCATAGTTTTCCCATTTCCATTTTTACTAAGATTGTCCCATTTTTCATATTCACAAGATGTATCAAAAGACAGTTTTAGGAATAATCTTTGAAGAGATAACTTTTTGAAATAAAAATTTGTCAAAGGAGTCTCCTCCACTGATTCCAAAGTTATAAAGCTTGGAAATGATATCTTTATTTGTTCAGAATCAGAATCTAAGTTGGTGGTAAATCTCTTGGTTGGTTTATTATGTTCTATATATTTTTGTAAACTTTACTGCTCCTGCTTCTCACTCACCTGGGAATTTAATTTAATTGGAAACATGGAGGGAAACCCATTCACCTTGGTAAGATAAGGCTACAAGAATGGTATACTTGTATTTGAACCAGGTCACAAACACCAGTCTTTCTTTTACCACCCATGAATTAGTGAAACATTCAGAGCCTTACAACCATGTTATAGCCCTTTTCTTCAAAATCAATTTACCCTACAATCACTACCTTCTAATTTTGATCTTTGGGAGATATTATTCATGACTTATGCGATGAGAAAATATTTCTATCTTTGCCAAATTAGGACTTGGTATTTGGGTTTCTCTGACTACTTTTGGATCATAAGAAAAGACTAAAGTGGAATGTTGCAGTTTGCATGACCATCTCTAAAATAATGAACCACTTAACAACCAGGGCTCCATCCTTAGGTATCATAGATTACTACTCATAGTCAACAGCTGGCCTCTCATTTTAAGGAGTGGGGGGATCTCACTTCTCTACAGAGAGTGTAGTCAGTATATTCTAATCTCCAATTGATAGAGCAATAAGACAAATTGAAATCCAAATAAATTTGAACATTAATCTTTTTGAATGTATGGATGTTCATGATGCACATTTTCAACGTGTAAAATTAAAAAATAACTATTCAATCAAAATAATCTGTGATGGTTGTTCATGGGACTATCAAAAAATGAAAATCGTCATAGCAACATTAGTGCTTAAAAAGAAAATTTGATGATAAATCAAATTTTGTAATTTTTTTTTTTTACCAAAACTTTGCTTAAAAAATTTTAACAATCAGTCTTTATGATGTGTACTAAAAATGCAGAAAGACGGATTGTCAATGGTTAGAAATTAATACAAATATTACTGACAGACAGAATAGAGCTATTACATATACTAGTGAAAATATGCCACCCTCATCAGTGCAAGTATTTAGGTTTTAATGGAATAAAATATTACACTTATTCTATTTTTTTTTTTATTGATTTTTATATAAATTATGATTATTTCAAACTTATTTGAAACAGAAGGGATATAATTGAAGAATAGAACAGTTTGAAAGCTAGCTCTTCCCATCATTCACAGCTTTCAGGGCTAAATTTTCATAATTTAACTATTTAACTAAATTAGACAGTAAAGAACAAAATTTCAGTTATTTCTTTTTGTAAATGGATTTCTTTTAAGATTTATCTATGGGATTTTTGTTCATATTTATCAAAATAAAACCAAACAATTAGAAATCAATAAAACAATGCAAATATTTGGTAAATGAATTTCTTAAATCAATATGCAAATTAACCTTCATGCTCACACAATAAACCTCTATTTATTTGTAGATATAAATACATTTGCATGATATTAGTATCTAGATAAGGCCAACAACATTAATTTGCTCTTCCAGCCTAGCAATGGGCCACCTGGCATATGTGCTGGGAGGCACAAACAATAACAAGCATAGATTCACTTTGCACTAGGCTTTTGGGCTTATTGAATTCATGACCAGCAAGGTCACTTGGCTTCATGCCAAGAGACTTAGCAAAGACTAGCATAATTTATATTCCACCTAGTGATCCTATGACTAGCAGTGCACAAACCAAGACTCATGTGTGACCCCACCCCAAATCCTCACTATGAAAATGACCATGTTAAATCCTGGTTGATGGGAGGCACAGATAAATATCAAGCATGAATTCACATTGCACTAGGCCTCCGGGTCTGGTGAATCTATGACCAGCAAGGTCACCTGGTATACATGTCAGGAGACTTAACAATGATTAGCATCGTTCACAGTGAATCTATGACTAGCTGTGTGACAGCTCATATGCAATCTCCCTTAATCCGAACTATAAAAAAGACTATGCCAAATCCTGCCTGGTAAGAGGCACTGATAAATATTTACTCTTCTGGCCTAGCACCAGGTTGCTTGGCATTCATGCTATGTGGCCAAACAATAAGTTTAGATTCACATTGTAGTAGATTATCAGATCTAGTGAATCTATGACAAACAAAGTCACCTGGCATAAATGCTAGGAGACTTAGCAATAACTAGCATAGTTCACATTGTACCTGGTCTTCGGGCCTAGTGAATCTATAACCAGCATTGAACAGCAGTGCACGAGTCTCAACTTGTGTGCAAACTTCTCATCCCCTAATTCCTACTATGAAAAAGACCGTGAGTCAGATCTTGCCTGGTGAGAGGCATGGATAAATATCAAACCACCAGTATTAATTTACTGTTCCAGTCTAGCACTGGGCCATTTGGCATATGTGCCGGGAGGCCAAACAATGACAAAGATAGATTCACATTGCACAAAGCTTTTAGGTTTAGTGAATTTATGACCAACAGGGTCACCTGATATTTGTGCTAGGAATGAGTAGCAGAGTTCATATTGCATCTGGCCTTCAGGCCTAGTGAATCTATGACCAGCTGCACACAAGTCTTAACTTGTGCCTGACCTCCCCCTTCATTAATCTCCACTATAAAAAAGACTGTGTCAAATCCTGCCTAGTGGGAGGCATGGATAAATATTAAGATAAACAGTATCAATAATATAAAATAATTTTAATAATTGAGATTTAAATAAAATTGGAATCATGCAGAATATAACATAAATAACTAAGGGAATTGTGTTGTTGGTGATGATTTAGTTTTGGTTATACACTGACACATAATATTTCTTCCACTAGTAAATATAATTTGTATTCAGATTATAAGAAACAAAAATGTGGAGAATTGCAAAAATGAACTTTTGCTTTTTTTTTCTGAAATATTACTTATTACATTTCATAAATGTTTAGTAGCAGACCCATATGCAAGCGAGAGGAAGAGCAATTATTTTTCATGTAGGTGAAAAAGATGTGGATGATCCAGACATAAATCACCAATAATTATGATTAATTGACAAGGGAAATCTGGAGTGAACCATGTTCTGGGTAATGGTTGATTTCACTTTCTAGTCAATTTTCAAATAGTCACCCATTCAACTGTGAGCAGCCATAATATTGCTTAACTTCATTGAAACAAAGTTTTCTAATTGCAGCAGTTGTAAGAATTTATTCTTTGTAAACCTTATTATACAGTACTGGCTATAAATTAAGGAACGGAACAACAACAAATATTTAAATGATTTTTTTTACTTGAAAAAATTTGCATGTATGTTTACAAAATTTTCCCAAAATATACTTGGAACATATATGTATTTATTAAATATAAAATTTTCTAAATTTTTTTTTTACAGTAAATTAATAGTGAACTAAAAAAAACAACAAAAATATACATGTTGCTATGCATAAACAGTTAAAGAATACTGTTGAATTATAGTAATTTTGGTATTTTTTAAATAACTTGATTGCTAATTTTCATTTATTTTTCATTTATACACTGTTGGAATTATTTTTAAGTAAGATGGAGCCAAAAGCACATAATTGTTTAACTCTAGAAGAAAAAAGCTCATTTTCGCAAATCATGAAGAAGGCAAATTGTATTCTGAAATTGCTGGCATCGTATGAAGGTCAAAAAGCATTATTGTGTAATCAGTAGATTTAAGGCTGACAAGACACTTGAACCAAAACTGACAACTGGCAGGTCTCCTTTGACTACCAAATGGAAAGATCGGATGATTGTTAAAATGTCTTTAAAAAGACCATTTCGATACAGCCATGTCTATTTCTTGTGCATTTTGTGAGCAAACAGGAAAGCCACTCTCTAGAAAAACTTTTTATCTTAAGTCAAATAAGGAAAAATTAGTGGCTCAGATTCCATGTCACAAACCTTTGATTTCAAAAAAAAAAAAAAAAATCAAAAGGTTTGTCTTGACTTCACCATTGAACATATCGTGCGGACAGAGGAATAATTGCATATGGTTCATTTTAGTGAGGAATCTAAATTCAACTCGTTTGGATCTGATGGTAAGAGGTTTGTAAGACATAAAAATGGGCAATGCTTATCTCCTCAATGCATAAAGAAAACTATGAAATTTGGAGTGGGGAGCATAATGGTTTGGGGGATAACTTCTTCAGTGGGAGTAGGGCCCATTGTTCATTTTTACGGTAATATTAATGCCAGTGTTTATAAAGAAGTTCTTTATCAGCATGCTCTTCCTCATTTACACAAAGGGACAGTTGAAACTCCAATATTTATGCAAGACAATGCACCTTGCCACAAAGCTAAAATTGTGTTAAGTTTTCTTGAAGAGAAAGGAATAGCTGTCATGAAGTGGCCACCACAAAGCCCAGATATGAATCCTATAGAGAATGTATGGAAAATCATAGGAGAAAGCTCAGAACAGAAATCCTCAAAATATTGATGATTTATAGGGGTTTTCTGAAAAAAGAATGGGGAAAGTATCACTACTACCTTTTGTAAGAAGTTAATTGGCTCGTCTGGTTGAAGATGCAATGAGGTGATCCAATGCAAAGGAAAAATTCACTAAATATTGAATTTTTCTTTAGTTTATATATTGATCTAACCATAGCCCACTGATAAATATGGCCCCATATGTCACATTTACAGGTTGATTTCTTTTATTGTCAATTTATGTATGTCTTATCTGAAAAATATTAAAATTGTGCAAAAATACAAATATTTTCTTCCAGAAAATTAATAATGAAATAAAAAAATATTTTAAGCAAACAAACAAATATTGATAAAAAAAAAAAAAAAAAAATGGAGTAATACAAAAATGTAAGTAAAAGAAACTTGATATTTTCTCTTAAAAATGGATTTTCTTTGGACCTTTGCCTTTTTTAAAAACATTCCACAGTATTCTTTCGAACTTCATCTGATGAAATTTTTTGTTTATTGTTGTAAAATATATTTACAACAATTTTTATTGCAAATACAAGTCCTTTTTCAATGTGCTTTTCACATGTAAAACTATATTTTGGAGAATATATTCCTAAAACTTGTTCTGCAGACACTCTTGTTGTGGATTCATGATTTTTTACTATAAATTGATCTGCATATTCAAGTATAGCAAAACAAGCACAAACAAACTCCGCCATTTGTCTAGATGGAACAGTAAGACTTCCTCGAGAAAGTAAGTCAAAGTATTCCTTATCTGTAGCCTTATCACTATCATTGCTTACCATGATCAGGGAACACATTTCACATTGAAAATGTTTAATTTATTTATGATATATCCAGAAATTGTATATGCTACTTCTTTGCTGTCTGGTGACAAGAAGAGCTTATTTATTTCTGATTCATGCTGGGCCAAAATGTTAAGTATTTTGTCATTCTTTTGAACTGGCTTGAGGTTTTCTACCCAAAAGTTGATGTTTTGTTTTGAAAGAGACCAACAGGTCAATATTCTCTCAGTACTCAATACTTCTCAAAGACTCACCAAAAATCTACCACCACTCATCTGTTGATATTGGGAAAATCTATTTTCAAGAGGGTCACTTTGAAAAATATGGGTGAAAATAAACTCATACCCTTCATCTAAAAGTTCTTGCATAAGCATAGCCTGTCCTCTCAAAGTTATAACAATAGCTTTGGAAGTTTGCTTTGTCAGACAAAAATCTGAAATTTGTGCCCAAGACTCAATCCAATCAGATAATCTTTTGTAGAAATCAATTTTTCCATCATTTAAAATGACTGCATTGTTCAAAAACCTAGGTGTGAGCTTTTTTCTTGAATTTGCTATTGTCCACCAGCATGATATCAATCTAAGGAAGTTTGACATGTCAGCTCAATCAGGAAAATAGCTCTCACAAGCTGCAATAGTTGTCTCATGAAAAATAACAACAGCTAAATTAACATCTTGTTTATTGTCACTAGGATGCAATGCTTTGAATGTTAGCTTGCGTAATTTAGTATTTAGAGCATTATCTTTGTTATATACTTTGTCTAAGTCAGACCAAGTTATATATCCCTCCTTAGAGGAAACAGAAATATTTGAGATCTCAAATGTAAAAGCAAGAAATACAAATTTCTTTTTGTTCAGTAAACTATTATGAATATTTTTTAATAAATGAACAGAATCAAAAAACAGAAATATTTGGGGGGAGGATTAGGAAGAGTTATATAATGCGTTTTGTCCACCTCAAATTTATCAAGTAAAATGTTAAAGGTATTCACATTGGCTGAATGATTGTCTGCAACAATAGCCCTAATAAAAAAATCCAGAATTTATCAGTTAAAAAATACATTTTAGGATTTCCTGAGAAAGCCATTCACTGTTACTTCAGGACAGGCTTTAACAACTGACAGTATTTTTTTTTTTTTTTTTTTTTTTTTTTAAGACCAGTCATCATGAATACCATTATTCCTTTATAAAAGCTCATCATTTTCATTTGCACCAATATACTCCCTACCATGAAATTGTGTTCCTTTTTGAAGGTACATTTCATCAACTAATAAAACACAATTCTGAGAAAGATGACCTTTTTCCAAGAGTGATTTTACTGCTATAATTGATCCCACACCACCACTGTGGATTTTTTCTAATAAAGAAAAAGATGGTAATAGAAATTTCTCCAGAAGTAATTTATAAGCTTGCCTTGATGTATAGCACAGTAGTAAGGCATAATGTATTAGGTCTGCAGAAAATGGGGGACGGCCTCTTGGTTTATAATGTTGTCTTTTTTGTAACTCATTTAAAAATCGAGTATGGGTCTTCTTCCACTACGTTTTTGATGTAGGTTGGAAAATTTTCTAATGTGATAAATTTTGTAAGTTTAGCATTATTTCCATGTATAAACCATTGTGGTAATAGTATGGGGTTTCCATTACATTGGAGCTGGACATGAAGGTTTCGATCAATACGAATACATTCTTTTATAAATGGAAAATGTGTTTCAATGTTAAAGACTATTCTATAAATTAGAATATAATCTTGATGATTTTTAAATTCAAAACCAGAGGGACAACATTTCCCAGTCAATTGGGTAAAATCTTGTAATTCATTTTTTTCAATCCGTCATTGCTTTGGGGGTTTTTTAAAATCTGTTGGAGTTGGCAAAAGAGATGTTTTTATTATTTTTTCCGAATGTATTGTTGGTATTGGTTGTAAATTCCAATTCAATTTGTTTCTCTTACCTTTCAAAATATATTTATCCTCAAAACGTTTGATGCAAAGAACTGAATTTTTCGTAGGAAACCAATTATTTCGATTAACAAATTTTATCCATTTTTCGATAAGATCGGATTTTCCAAGAGGAAAAGAAAATGTGGAGACTTTTTCACTGTTAGTATCATATCCACTAACTTTTGTTCCTTAACTTTTTGACCAGGGTAAAATGTATACTTTACTGTAAATGAAAATTTCGAAAACTTTATATGTAATAAATGCATATATGTTCCAAGTATATTTTGTGAAAATGTCATAAAATGTACATGCAAATTTTTTCAAGTAAAAATCATTTAAATATTTGTTGTTGTTGTTGTTGTTGTTCTGTTCCCTAACTTATGGCCACTACTGTACTTGCATAACATCTTTCTCATTTATCATTAAATGTATTGCACTAAATTTTACTCATTTTATTCCAATAAACAGGATTTTTTTAATCCCTGTTTTTGACAATAAATTCATATTCAAACAAAGAAGATTTTCAAACATGCATTCTATTGTTTTAGATAAGAAACCAACCTATTTGAAAAAATGATTTTTTTTTAAATTAGTAATCATAGATACTCTTATATCTTCATAAATATCAACTTTTTACAATCTACAAATTTAAAAAAAAAAAAAAACTAAATGAAGTTCAAACTCTTAATAAAGTTAATTCAATATCACAAAAAAAAAAAAAAAATGCTTCAATAGAATACAGAAAAAAAATTAATTTTATCATCATTTTTAATAACGGAATTTGACAAAATTGATTTAGAACCAAAATTAAGATTATTTAAAATCCAATTAGAGATTCTCAAATTGATGAATATCCTTATTGCTGGTGGAGGTGTCCATGGTGTAATTATTACCGTCGTAGGAAATGAACACGGCGACACGAGTTCAAATTCTGGACGAGACTGATTGCATTTCACATAGCACTAATACCCTTGGGAAAGGTATGAATCCAATTATTCTCCCTCCAGCTATGGGTAAATAGGACAGACTAGGTTCTTCAGCCTTGGTTAGGCAACTAGTCTAGGAGAAGGAAAACTCTGAATTGAAACCTGTTAAACTCCGCTTAAAAATTGACCTTGTGTCATATCCTGCCCGAGCAGAGGGGTTGGTAAATAGAATATCCTTATTGCTGCTAAGAAACATCTCACTCTTTAAACTGTTAAAAATTAAAGCTGAAGGTTAGAATATTTTTTCATTTGAAGCAAATCTGCACTTGGTTGACTAAACTTTCTTTAAATTCAAAAATCATCATCAAGAAAACATGCTGACAGCACAGATTCCTTTAACTCTCTTGCCTTCTGTTCCTATCAACCAATGCTATAAATAAGGATAAATTCATAAGCATTCTATCATCATCATCATCAGGAAAACATGCTGACAGCACAGATTCCTTTAACTCTCTTGCTGTCTGTCCCTATCAACCAATGCTATAAATAAGGATAAATTCATAAGCATTCTATCATCATCATCATCATCAAGAAAACATGCTGACAGCAGAGATTCCTTTAACTCTCTTGCTGTCTGTCCCTATCAACCAATGCTATAAATAGGGATAAATTCATAAGCATTCTATCATCATCATCATCAAGAAAACATGCTGACAGCACAGATTCCTTTAACTCTCTTGCTGTCTGTCCCTATCAACCAATGCTATAAATAAGGATAAACTCATAAGTATTCTATCATAATCATCAGGAAAACATGCTGACAGCACAGATTCCTTTAACTCTCTTGCTGTCTGTCCCTATCAACCAATGCTATAAATAGGGATAAATTCATAAGCATTCTATCATCATCAAGAAAACATGCTGACAGCACAGATTCCTTTAACTCTCTAGCCATCTGTCCCTATCAACCAATGCTATAAATAAGGATAAATTCATAAGTATTCTATCATCATCAGGAAAACATGCTGACAGCACAGATTCCTTTAACTCTCTTGCTCTCTGTCCCTATGAACCAATGCTATAAATAAGGATAAATTCATAAGCATTCTATCATCATCAAGAAAACATGCTGACAGCACAGATTCCTTTAACTCTCTTGCCTTCTGTTCCTATCAACCAATGCTATAAGGATAAATTCATAAGCATTCTATCATCGTCAAGAAAACATGCTGACAGCACAGATTCCTTTAACTCTCTTGCCATCTGTCCCTATCAACCAATGCTATAAATAAGGATAAATTCATAAGTATTCTATCATCATCATCAGGAAAACATGCTGACAGCACAGATTCCTTTAACTCTCTTGCTCTCTGTCCCTATGAACCAATGCTATAAATAAGGATAAATTCATAAGCATTCTATCATCATCAAGAAAACATGCTGACAGCACAGATTCCTTTAACTCTCTTGCCTTCTGTTCCTATCAACCAATGCTATAAGGATAAATTCATAAGCATTCTATCATCGTCAAGAAAACATGCTGACAGCACAGATTCCTTTAACTCTCTTGCCATCTGTCCCTATCAACCAATGCTATAAATAAGGATAAATTCATAAGCATTCTATCATCATCAAGAAAACATGCTGACAGCACAGATTCCTTTAACTCTCTTGCCATCTGTCCCTATCAACCAATGCTATAAATAAGGATAAATTCATAAGTATTCTATCATCATCATCAGGAAAACATGCTGACAGCACAGATTCCTTTAACTCTCTTGCTGTCTGTCCCTATCAACCAATGCTATAAATAGGGATAAATTCATAAGCATTCTATCATCATCAAGAAAACATGCTGACAGCACAGATTCCTTTAACTCTCTTGCCATCTGTCCCTATCAACCAATGCTATAAATAAGGATAAATTCATAAGTATTCTATCATCATCAGGAAAACATGCTGACAGCACAGATTCCTTTAACTCTCTTGCTCTCTGTCCCTATGAACCAATGCTATAAATAAGGATAA